>JACXSJ010001926.1:0-51085 GCA_014851325.1 Pentalonia nigronervosa | reverse complement strand
TAAGTAAACTGAAACAGTAAACACGAGATTTTTTCAAAACATAAATCCGTTAAAAATGTAAAACTAGTTTTGTGAACTTGATATAATATGAGCCTATCCAGTCAACCACAATAATATTATAGTGTATATACAAGAGTAAAAAATTATGACAGAAATAATTTAGTAGACAGTACCTATGTTAATTATATAAATAATATGAATACCTAATTCTTATTTATAAGCTTAATTTATTTAAATCAATATCAAATTAATTAGATATAGTCATATAAGTTGTACCGAAAAATTGCCTATACCTATAGTAATTCACGGATGAAGAGTGTTAAGTATTCCTTCACAATTGATATCCACGTGTACACAAAAATAAAAATAAATTACTGCGAATTATTCGTACACAATCTTTGAAATTATCGCTATGATGTACTAACATCGAAATACAACGAAAATAGATAAATAATACAGGTGAATCCACAGTATGGAGATAGGTAATTTTACCGTTGCCCTCATTTTATTGTAACTTTTTGGATAATAGATTTAGCAAATACAATATTTCATAAATAAATTTAACAGCAAACTGTCTTGTAACATTTTACATAAAGTATTATATATTATATAATAATTAAACTGCACAAATGGATGTCAAAAATTAAATTATAAATATTTTGAGCTAACGCGATTATTTTTTTCTGTTTATAAGTTTTACTATGGTAACATATGTCTCTGCTAATATGTATATATTTCAAAGAATAAAATATAATTATAGTGATTAGTAATTACTGAACTTACATTTTCTCTATTCAAAAAAAATTAATAAATAAATGAATTAATTTTATATTTTAATGTATTCTAATATTTTATAATAGAAATATAGTTAATTAATTTATTTAGTTATATATGTACTTCATAGAGGTACTTATCTAACATTTTATGATGTTATAAATTTAAAAATGAAACTCAGCATTATGTGCGTTCTATATTTTTAGTAAAAAATTGGTGAAAAAATATAATAATTTTAAATAAATAATTGTATTATAGTTGTTTTCTTAATTTTTTGTACAACTATAAATTATGACGAAGTACCTAACAATTATTATAATAGTTCATTTATTTTATACGGCATCACAGTGATTATTGCTATTATTTAAAATTTGTACTATAAACTTATATAAGTATAATAATCAATATTATTTCTCAATAGATATTAACTTGAATATATAATAATTTCGGCACATCCTAGTTAGGTCTAAGATTATTTTAGGTAATAGTATTACAAATATACAATATAAACGAAAAAATATTAAAAATGGTAAAAATTGAATATTAAAAATGCATAAATAATTAAATAATATAAAAATACGATTCATAAATATCACTTTTATGTAATTCAAAATTAATTTGATTGTTCCCTCAATTATTGATAAATAATATAAACATTTCACTTCGTGATACATTTAAATATCTACAGAAATAATAAATCGATTTGATATTGTAAAATTGTCTTGTGCATTTATAACAACACGAAAGTAGTTTTTTTAAATCGTATTTTATATATATTATATAAATTTGTTATAAAATGTACATATTTGTTACATTATAGAAGTATATATTTGATTTTTAATGATATTATTTTGTTTGTATTGTATATTAAGTATTATTTACTTATATCATATAGCTTGTAAAATTCTAATAATTTATATTTTTATTGGCAAAAACATTTTTAACCATATACCTGTGCTCAAAAATAAATTACAGACAGTCTTCCTAATATGGCTCAACTCTGTTAAAATGGGGAAAAATATTTGTTAAGTGTAGTACTTGCCGAAAGAAATTGGAGACCCAACTAGTATAAGAATTTTGATTTCGGGACCCAACTCAGACTCAGTCAATAATTTAAATATATTGATTAGTCAAATTGATAGAATCGTATTTTTATGCTTTTATTTTTAAATTTACTTTCATCTTAAAATAATGTCGGATGAGTTACAATATCACATATCAATCGCTGATGCTTATCCCATACTCTTCAAATAACTATTATAAAATAACGAAATCCACGAAATAAAAAAAAAAAATGATTATTAACAATAATAATGTGCAGAAAAGGTAAATAAAATATTAAAAAAACATTTCGGGGAGAAAGTGTATTATAGTTGTTGAGTTATAGATATAGTTTATAGATGATTATCAAACACCGTTAAAAAAATCAATACACGTCTTGCCGGGGACTGACTGACGCTTAAGTAAACCGGAAGGAATTTTTAACAAACTGCGCATAAATAAATTCCACCTTATAGTATTTATACCTACGCCGTACGATTTTATCAACAATATTGTATAGGTGAAGAAAATTAAGTATATATGAGACATATTATCGTAAATAAATTCATATGTAAACGAATAATGTAAATATAAGTAGTACTGTAGTAGTATATGTATAATATTGTTTATAGTTCTATGGGTAATAATAATGACGAACCACGCGATCTGTGCAAAGTAGATAATATAGGCGCGAATAATAATGAGTATAGTGACTAAAGAGTATATTATAATAATATTTAATATTGTAGGTACACACACTTTATTATAGACATGGCGTTTAGGATAAATTCAACGAACTTTCTAGTTTCTAATGTGGTATTTGTATTTTATTGTAGAAATTTAAATTAACTATTTTCAATTAGCGGAAAGAAAAAAAAATTGCTTCTTTCAGTCAATATGATCAATATATCGATTTACCTATGCATACGTATTTTACAACATGACATTGAATATTAGATAAGTTTTCACTCTCGGTCTGTCTGTTTTAATTAAACAAGCGCGTCGGAATGATAAAACGGAAACATAATAAATTCCTCTAATCAGCATTCGATAATATATTATTATATCGTTTTTAGTTATTAGACGATTACAGTTTGTCCGATAACTTTTTATATCAATTAATATTAATTGTTCGGAATAGTATTATATTATATGGTGAATCGTATATAATATTAATTTTTTATTTGTATCAACAGATAAGGTTAAAGAGTTACTGTATAGTGTATAGGGATCTACAGAAGTCGAAAAATACATAATATGCATATTAGCTTTTAACAAATTTAACCATATAGAGGTGTACACAATTAATGTACAAAACTAAAAACACAAAGTAAATAAGTATAGATATGAAAAATCTTTAGTGAACAGATATTAATATTACGTGATCATTATCATCAATAAAATAATATTTAGACTATTATTCGGCATTTAGGCACTAATATATTTTAACACGTCACGATATTAATAAAAATGTCAGTACCAATATATAATAATAATAATATATTATGTCTATTAAGTATTCTTCTTACGATTATTTTGATAAAACCCCGAAATAGTTAAATGTATATGGATTAAGTTCTGGTTGGTAGTAAAACTCAGAGTTTAGATTATATATTATTCAACTCTGCAATAAAATTTAAAACATATCAATACATAATTATGCGCATCGTCAGTAATTGTATCAAAAATGAACTCGATACGTCAAAGTTCAGAAAAATAAGTGGCGATTAAAACACGGTCGAGATTGACGGAAGCATAAATTATTATTTATTTTTTATGAAGACTTTTATATTATGGAAATATAGTGGTGTTCCGCAAAAAGATTAAATGAGAAAAACTCGTTTGGAATTTTCAACTTGTTAAAGAGTATTGAGTAATATTCAAATAATAATAATACCTCGGAAACACCAAAATAAAAGATGGTAAAAAAAATATTTAAACGAAGGATGTTTGGTGCGATTTATATGTAACAATATCAAATTGTACAAAAACTGTAATTGGTTTTCAGATTCTCAAAAAAAAAAAATCCAATACTATAATGATCGATAAACGTGTTACTAATAATATAAAAGTGCAGAAGTGAATGTATATACGGTTCCTTTGTAGAAGCTAAAAGGTAAAATCGACTCCCCTACCTCTTAAACTGTCTCTATTTCAAAATCCCATCCTTTAATTTTCGTCTTATTTCTCGTTTTCTTATCCCTATATGTGTGCTGTCATTAACTATGCTATGAACAACTCTTAATAGAAAAATGGGAATTTTCCATCGAGGACCCATCCTTTTGCAGAATGAACTGATCCTGCACCGCGTATTCCCTACATATATTATACAAGGTATCTAATCTATATTAATTTGTAGGTATACTTATAGTACTTGCAGCTAGTATACTATTATATATTATTTTTATGCAACTGTAATTGTACCGAATATATATTTTCAAATACAACAATATGTTTATAACTTTTTGAAAATAAATAAATATACCTACATAAAAAAAAACATTTCATATCGCTTGAAAATTAAATTCAAAAACAAAGGTACAATACTTAAATATTTAATAATTATGTCGTCGAAAATAAAAAAAAAGATTTATTATTTTATTATAATAATCACGCGTTAAAGTTGGTATAGGTTATATAGGTACTTACTTGTACACGAATGTCAGCCGAAATGAACAAATGACGACAAATTATGCCGTGTAGAGAGGTATCTATGTATGTATAATACAATAGTGTATTATAATACTACTGTGTGGCTGTGTGTGTGTGTGTCTGTATAGTAATAATAATATCCAGTAGTTGCTCCAAAATGCGAACGAATGACACGACCTGTGTTGGCGCTGACTGATGTGTGTGGACAAATGGCGTTTGTGCGCGTTTTCGATTTCGATATCGCAATGATCGTTGCGTATAAAATTATTATCATTGGCTGGGCAAAGGGATAAAAGGCCAATTATTATTACTATTAGCGGCACATAATCGAGCAGTGGAGACCGTTAAGAAAATCCGTAAATATGATAATAATATATATATATATATATATATATACATGCGTGCATGTGCGCGCACCTCTATCTACCTGCGTATAGGCCATGATTTGTTTTTTAGGAATCGGCGGAGGCAATAGGTATAGCGGTCGGGTCAACGAGATAAAGAAGAGCAGAGTAAAAATATAATATTTTAATAATGTATACACATTATTACTATTATTACTAATATATATACGGCGAAAAAATACAGTTTTAACACCGTTTTAATGCATCAAGGGCAAATCAATGTTAAAAGATTACACACGATAATCACGGTACAAAGAGAAGTCGTTTGTCCAAATATTAATACATTATAACATGTATATACTCAAACTATACAATATATATATTAAATAGGTAATATAATACACCGCGAGTATAATATTAATGGGCACGTTATACCAAAAATGTAATATCCTGAGATATATTGTATATAACTGGTATCGTTTACTCTTTATTTATACGATGTTATAAATTTTATAACATAAACCAACACGAGATTATATATATAATACTTGCATTGCCTGAATGGACTGAGTTTTTTCTTCAGAGTCAATGACATTATTAATGCGTGTCCAGTACTGACCACCACCACTAATCACCGACGCAGCCGAAAACCTGTGGGTATATACTTACTGGCACTTCTATACTACACCTACGACCTACCACGTATATGGTACATAAAGGTATCACTATAATAATATGACGATATGTGGTCAAAAAATCTAAAACGAAAAAAAATCGTACTCAGACAACAGTGAAATGATTTGCTTGTAATAATGCCACTGGCAGTTAAACGACCTTGCATGTATCGACAAAAATCTGATAGAAACAATATAATTTATTACAATAAAAACTAAGGGCTACTGTAGGTTTTAAATGAAGTACTTTTTATCACGTACTCAAATTTTAATAATTTGCATGAATCAAACAATTTTTACCCCGATAAAAGTAAATTATACATTCCGTTCTTGAATCTGGTTTACAAATCGTCAACTATATTATATAGTTGATTATTATTGTTATTCCTATGTATACATACATCTTGTCATCCTGAAGTATTTACTCTCCTTAAACTTGACATACAATCAACACTCTGAATTCAATATATATATATATATATATATATATATATATATACTCGATCAAAGAAATATTACTTTTGATTATTTTGCACATCAAATTATAAACAAATAAAAATAGCTCGGTTTTGAAATTAATATTTCTTCTCTAACTATCAAATTTCTAACGTAATATTTTGGTAAATTTATTATGTTCGTTAGGATTATATTGTGAAATAAATAAATTATTAATACATGAAATCATAAAAGCTTTTTTATGATGTACAATTTTTTATAATAATTATTAATATAATATTTATTATAATATTATAATTGGAGTGTAAAAGTATATTTGACTATTGACTATATTGACTATATGACAAATAGTTGTTTTCCTATTATTATCGATGAGTTAAAACAAAATTATATAGATCGCCAAATTAAATATTATTATAAGTAGGTATAGGAGTACACTATACATAATTTATATTGAATTTATGAGTGATCTATTCAAAGACTGCCAAATCAGAACATATCATACATTTCAAAATTAAACCACTAAATAGAATACAATAAACTATTTCTAAGATAAATAACACTTGATTATAGACTGCAGTTATATATTGTTTATCATTTTTTTTTTATATAAAATACGATGGTAAATAAAACCATTTTATGCTAAACAAAGAACAAGTAGGTATATATAGATGCATATTTAAGAGTATATAGTATATATATATTATATAATACAGTTATAGAAAAGTTGTACCTATATAATAGCCTACAGGTATATATTCAATAAGTAATAACTAATATGTATAATATTTTAAAGACACCTAGTTATTAACTATATCCGTTTGATATTTATTTATACAACAATAACATATTCGTAAATTTAATTTTCAAATTTTCAAATTAACTACACATTTTGCACATTAAACATTAAGCTACTTAATTGAATTATTGAAGAATATTTTTCAATGAAAATAAAAGTTTAGGGGTTATAAGTATAGATGATAATTTCAATTCCTGATTTGACGGGAAACGAAACGGTCACGCGATTTTAAAATATATGCATTACTAATTGTACGAGTGAAGGAAAAATACATATAAATAATAATAATATAATAAACTAGTTGACCTCATAACATTTTTTTTTTAATAGTCAACAAATCTAAATGATACTTATAATTACAGTTTGCAATATATGTAAGGAAATAAAGAAAAATGAAAACATAAAATTCACAAATCCAATAATAAGGAACTTAATATCGTTACCTATATTATTTTAGATATCTATCCACTGATTGAGTAATGCGAATATGCGTGGAGGAACCTGTTATTCATTTCATTCTACAATTTTGTCTAGATAATTTTGAACAAGGTCCCTTATGAAATGTTTTTACTCATATTATGAGTGCTTTGTGACTACAAACCTAACCTGATCTAACCTGATAAGTACTTAGTGCTATTTGAACAATTTCAATGCAAGTATAAAGCGTATAATTCAAACCGAATCACTGCTCGGAATGGCCTATCATCTTTCGTAAATGAAGTATTTTAATCATTTATACAAACAACAAGGTCGCTCACAAAAATCCTTCTGGGGGAGGGGGGGGCGAAAAAAAAACAATACGCTTACCATAAATTCTGTTTTTTATATCACATAGTAAAAAAAATAAATTCATTATAAATGTATATAATAAAAAATTAAAAAATCTTCAATAATTATCATCAATCAGTCTTGCCCTCCAAGACTGCTATATAAAATGCCTACATACCCCCTTAATATTATAAATGTATAATGTAAAATGTTCCACTTCCACATGATTATATTACTAGGGAGTAAGTGAAAGTAAAATCGGAAGTTTAAACAAATTATTATCTAAAGGAACGAGGGGCGTGCTCTCCCCCTGCGAGCGGCCTTGCATACAATACCTGGCTACAATATGGTATTGTTTAATATGAACAGAGCAATGAAAAATACAACAATTTATGTAATTTTTGGTAGAGTTCACTATACTAATGCTATGCAGTAACGATATATATAATTAAAGTATACGAATTTGAGAAGGATTTAATTTTTATCGCTAGTTTGTTTAATGGAGGTTAATTGCAATTTACAACCATGAAAACTAATCAATTCTTATACACTCCAAACATAATTAAAAATTCAAATTTCTAATAATAAGTATCCGTGAATAAATCGACAAATCTATAGTATATATATATACTATACATATACCTGTTATATAATACAAATAGTAAATTTATTTTAACCTTATGATGAAAATATATCGAATTAAGTATATGACGGAAAAATAATGTTGACATCAATTATTAATAAAAATCAACTATCTTTTTTTATAAATATATTAACACTATAAATATTAATACATAAAATAATCAAAATTTGACAAAATTCCTGCAAAAATAATGTCGACTGTTTCCAATACTTTTGGAAATTTTCAACTTCCTCAATGATTATTATTGTTTATATACAACCATAAAATGCGAAAATAAGCCAACAATTTGGCATTTGCTCATTATTAAAAACCTATGCAAAAACACATGTTTACTTAAACAATTATACGAACCCATGTGGTATAATAGTTAAACACTTTCAACAAGAAATAGTTACACGTAGCATACAAATATCTAATTGAAAATGTCTGAAAATGTTTAATCGGCATTCTCATATATTTTAAGTTTGCGAACTATAAAAAATTAAATGATTGTCTTTGGAATGAGAAATAATAATTTGCCATCATTGCGTTGAAAAAATTAATGTAGGTACGCCGTAAGTAATGATTGCTTTTCCGAAAAATCTTCGTTAAAATTGTCATTTAATCACGGTGGCTGTATAGCTGTTACGTCAAAAGAAACAAAATTAAATACTAAAACCTCTAATAAAATCCAGAAAAGAAAAATTATGCATTATCGTAAAAATATCTTAATCTGATTAAAATACGATCAACGCTGTTTTTTTATAGTCATATCTAAACTTCTTTTTGGAATAAACTCTAAATAATAAAGTGTGTGAACCACCGAATCTGCAAATGCTACCTAAGTACATTACTATGTGTAGTACACTATGACAAAAATATGTTTAAAAGGCGTATGCGGAAAACGATGATTTGGAAATAAAAAGAACTTCCGATGACGTTGTTTGTACCACCTGAAATAACGAAAACTACAATAACAGTTGTTGAGTTATACGTTCTACACTCCTAAACTGTCGTGCTCATCAATATAAACGAAACATAGAGGTTATCATAAAATCATAATACGACTCGCGAGCACCGAGAGATAAGAAACAAACGTCGTCATAGGTATTATTATCTCGCCGGCGATGGCGATGAGTCGCTTTTAATTTGTGTACCCATTGGTGTTCGTCATAAAACTACTGAAATCAATAGTATATTTTGTTTCTATATTAATCAACTTGAATTGATAAAATCGTCATCGTTGCAGTGTGGTCTCAAGTCTTCGTCGCTTTGAAGACAAAAGAACGGATCAACTGAAGCATATAGTAGAGAAAATAAAACGTAAAACGTATACATATACACATTGTAATAAAATAACAATATAATCAAGCGTCTATCAACTACACAATAATTGTCATCATACGATATTCTAGTAAAATTGTATTTGTATTGTGTCTTATACAGAGTGAACTGACTCGTTTTCCCGTTTTTTCGAGCAACCGCCGCAGTAAAAAACGATAAAACACCCTGTAGACACTGTACTGCGTTTTAACAATATATAATACCAATATATCACAACACGTCTAATACGTCGAAATAATAATAATAATGAAATATTAAAAAAACGCGTAGACGACGCACGATACGCGCGCGCGCCACTCACGTGCGAGTGTTGACCCACCCGCCGCTGCCGCCGCCACTACCACCGACCACCAAAACGCCGGCACGGTGCGACGTGGCGGCGGAAAAATTCGCAGACGAGAAATTTTTTTTTCAAAAAATCGTATTTTTCCGAAGCTCCTAGACAACGACGTCTTCGAGGACCGATTTAAGTACACCGGTTTCCGGCTAAAGACCACAATATATTATTTAGAGGTATACGCGCGGTATAATGTATAAATAACACGCGAGATGGTAAAAACACAATTATTAGTTTAGGTTTTGTTTTATAATAATTATTAATCATTGTTATATCGCCGTTAAGGTGGTGATCGATAGACGAAAAACTCACGTGTACGACGTCTGCGTGATTGTATTTGTCTGCGTCACCCAGGATCCGTGCGTTTCACCAGTGACGTCTAGCGTGATAAACAATAGCGATCACGAAAAAAAATATAACGTCTGATTCTTCCCGTCGTTCCGTGGATGGGCTCGTGTTGTTGCTCGCGGGTTTCGCAGACGAACGCGTCAAAAAAAAAAACTGTCACCGCCAACGCCGTGTGGTACGAAACGTCCGCGTGCCGTCGTACGATGTGTGAAACTGAACGAATTATTCGGCGCACGCTATTGTTAAAATATAGCGTGGTCGACGTCCCGTACTCCCGTGAGCCCGTGAGCGGCGGCAGATTAGACGTTACAAAATAATAATGACGACGATGATGATAAGTATTTAATAATAATAATCGGAGGTATAGGTAGTTTATTTTTCTCTTTTTATTTTTATTCTCCTCAGTTTCCGAAAATTTTATGTTTTGCTTCGGCAATCTCAACCGCGGTAAGTGGTCGCGGACACCGGTGCACGACAAAGCGATATTGTTATTATCATCATCATCGTCATTATCATTTAGACTGCGCGTGATGATAATAGTGTTATCGCCGTCGTCGGTTATCAGCAGTTGTGGCTATCGTGCAAACGTTGCGCGCGATAATGTCGCTATGCGATATTGGACGGGGTAACCATTTTCCGTCTCTCTCGTATTTATGCGCCGCGTTACTATTTTTCGTTTCTCTCGCGTTTCCGTCAGTCCGCACTTGTGCAGTTACCACCGGTCGCGGGCACTGTGATCGCGACCTGTCTCTGTGGAGAAAATTGTCGGCGTTTGGGGCGAGCTTGTAAGCCGCAAAACTGACAGAAAAATAATATAACTATTATATCTGTACATCATTATTATTAGTAATATTTTATGCGCAGGCAGGCTCGATGATCGCAGTGTACTCGGTATAATAGACACTGCTGCAACGAGGTTTTAAATAATTAATAATTGTTTATTGACTAACAAAAAAAAGAATACTGTCATCTAAACTACGTATATGAACAATACGGCTAAACGGCTAATTATAATGAGGAAATATTTTAATATTTTAACCTATATAAATATATAATAGGTACACACAATATATTCGATACTTGAAGTTTAACTTCAATTACGCACGGTTTCATACTACTATAATAATAACATAATCTACTGCTATAATAATAGTGTAGTAAAAACGGGGTGTACAAAGAGTGCATTGAACACGAGGCCTGAACCTTTTACTTTATTAAGCCCCTCTCCCCCTCCCAAACTTTTGACAAGTATGGTAAAAATATTATTTTTTTTTCTCTAAAAGATGTTTTAAATGTTTTAATTGTTAGGGGACTCTCTCGTGCTTGACAAAACAAATGTCATCAACTATAAATCATTACTGTTTAATACTATATATATTTTGTTGAAAATAGGTACCTATGTTTTTTATTCAAAAATTGATGTTAATTAAATGGGGTGAGAAGAAAACTTGTGTATAATATTTATGAGCAACGCTAACCATATAATATATTATGTAAAATTTAGTGAATACATAATACAATTATGTTTCTTCAAAATCGCTTATGATCTGCAAACAAGTATGTGGACGATAGTGATAGTAACAGTAACTGAAGATAATTTTAAAGTAAATATACTTTTAAATTGTTTCATAATAGATATTATAGTCATTACTAAAGCTCAAACTAAAATTTTTAGGCAATCAATCTACATTTTATAATTTATAAGAATTTTAGTTTATTGATGCCAGTATACAATAACTATAAAATCTCTGTGAATTAATAATTAAATCATCTTATTCTATTTATTTTATTTTATATAACTACAAGTGTAAAAATCACGTAGGAAAGTTCTAATTTTACTTGCCCATCTTTTACTTTAAGATATTTCTTACTGTTAAATTTAAAATACGATTTTTTAAAACAAATTATTATTCAATATTTAGTCGAATACCTACTTATTTTTAAAATATAGAATCTACATCAGTTAAATTTTAGAATTTAATTTAAAGTGTACCTGTTACTCAATTATTGAAATTTGTATTTATTAGAATATTTTGACACTTTTTACTATTTTTATTAATTTATATAATTATATTAGTGAATAGATCTTGTAATCTGTAACATCGGCTCTTTAAAATTGTAATAAATAAAAATATATTATTATTTGTCGGCATACAAAATTTTATTGTATTATTGCATTACAAATTTCAACAAACTTTGAGTATAATAATTATTATATATTGAATAGTTAAAAAGAGCCTCGAATTGGTTTAGTTGCAGTATTACCTACAATAACCTCGGATAAGAATTAGTAAGTAAACAACGACATATTAAAATCTTCTGACGCGTTAAAAATATACAAACATATTCAAATAAAAAAAAACACTATTATTTTATTGCTATTAATTGGATATCTGCTAATTAGTTATAATAGGTGATTCACCTACCATTATTTTTTAAAGAAAAAATAACAAAAAGATATAAACTCGTCCCGTAATTAACCTTTTTTTGTTATACACTCAGCCCAGAAATTTCAGGTAATAAAAAGATCAATTGTAAGCTCGGTTAGATAATTTGAAAAATGATATTCATGACCACCATATCTTATCGGAGATGAAATATATAAATGCTCAATGTGTAACCACCATGGTCAAACGTAAAGCAACATAAAATATGTGCATTACACCAAATTACATTTTTTGTAGTGCAACAAATAATATACCTAGCTGACACGGAAGATTTTCAAGTAATTGATATCCAATATCTGCCTATATTAAGAGGAACATATGTACAATACTACAACGCATTAAAAGGAATTTAATACCTACATTACCAAAATTGATCAACGAAGTACATGAGGTACATAATAAAGTATGCAAATAGTTATGGAGGTGTGAGTCAAGGATGATTGACCCCTTGTAGTTGGAATGAAAGGCAAAGGAAAAGAAGAAAAAGAATTAATTTATTCAAAATCTGATTTTTGAAATTTTAAAATTTACTTATGAACCATATTGTCAATTATTTAGATTTTTATACAATTTAAGGAGTGTTCTTAAATTGTATAAAAATACGGAATTGTATAAAATTAAGGAGTGGTGATATAAATTAATTTTTTTAAGTGAAAACCAACTTTTTTTACTATACATTATTAAGCTGATGATATTTTTGAAAATTTTGATGTATCTAAATCAAAATTATAATGAGTAGTTTCTTAAAATGTATAAGCCAAGAACTACCTATATTTCTTAAAAATGGTTTTATTATAATATAAAATAGATCTACCTAATATTGGATCTAATATTTATTATACTCAGATAATCTTTAAAACTTGTAAAATTTTCATTGATATTATAGATTAATATTAGTTAATTATATTTTTAAATTCTACATAGTTCTTATATTATTTTCCTACCTCATTATCACGGATCTATTATACTTAGTTTTCAAAATTCAATAATTCAAAAACTACTTGATTTAGATACATTTTAATATCCAAAAAAGTTTAAAAATTTATAGCAAAAAATGTTACTTAGTTCTTACTTTAAAAAAATAAATAGATATTGTCACAGAACATTCCTTAAATGTAAAAAAAAAATTAAGCATATTTCAAAGTTTGAAAAAATTCATTATTAAAGGAAAAAATGGCGCACCACGGTGAGTCACTTTATCTACAAAAAATAATATTATATATTATAATATTATACTTTATAATATAAATATCGAATATTATTTTATTATATTATCATACTCATTACTCGGTAAAAACATTTTACTTTTTACTATATATACAATAATCTTAAACGTGAATAAATGAAATATATTTGTTTGTCTTCGTGTAGATATATGTAATCTATAGGCAACACCATGGTTGCACCATCACTTGACATTTCACAATATTGTTTTCGGTTTCAGCGATAATAATATGATACCTATATTTCATGAAAATATTATTGTTTAGTATAAATGTACTGGTAATAGATAGATATAATCAGTGAATCAAGAACTAAAACTGACATTGTGAAATTTCTAAATTTAAACGACCGTCTGTTACAGAGATGATAATATTATTATAATTATCTGTTGATTATAAAATATTTTTTCCGCCCCTTGTGTATAGCTATAGCCTATAGTAGTATAATCTGACCTTGTATAATTATTGCAGAAATTGAGTTTGTATGGATATAGTTTACACAATTACAGTGGCATTTAACAATTTTTCAAAATTGCATTAAAGGTTTTCAGTGACCAATTTTAAAAAAAATATCTAAAATCTTAATATATAATTTAAAAAAGTTGTGGAAATACAGTACTTACATATATGTACCGGAAAAAAACAATAAATTTATTTTTAGTTAAGACAAATTTTTACCAATACAGGATGCAATATTCAGTTATTCAGTGTATTCCATTCACGATTCGTTATTAGATAACGAATTCGATATTATTATTATTATTATTATTATTACAGGCCAGAGACAACAATTTACTAATCCCAAAGTATTAAGTAATTTTAGCCATTACTTCCAGCAATCTGATTACATCTAATTACTGTTACGGTTACTATAATGGTTGTTTGTCATAAAACAGTAGTGCTTATTAAGTAGGTAGTGCAATTGTACATTTACACGGGTGTTCAGTATTGATGGGTGGGCCCTGTAAACTGGCATGCACGATGTCCTTAAGCAACCCCGTTTAAATTATGGCCTCATGTTATAAATAGCTAAACAATTTTACAAATTAGGTGGTGGTTAGGTTATTTATCGGTGGATGGTCAAAACGGTTTACTGCACGGGTTAGTGGGGTATGTTTTGGCGCCATTGGTCATAAATATATTCCTAAGTTAGGACATTGAAAATCCGAAGAATCATCGAACTTGTCCAACCTTACTACAAAAAATTCCATACCCAACCAATCACTGATATCTATTAGAACAGTAATTTTATCTATGTCCTCTAAAACCACCCCTAGTAAGTCTAAAAGGCTGCTGGGAACCCAAATAATAAAAGACTAATACTAACAATTTCAGCCTTGAAGTGCATACCCGATATAGCTATTATGCTTTAACAGTAAATCGGTTTGAAAAATTGAATAATTATTCGGCAAGAATGCATCTGTCTCTATTGTGTATAATTTATAACAAGAAAATGGGCAATTGCTTGTTGCCAATTAATTTTCCTATATTAGGTACTAATAATTAATAACGACAATAACTTTTTGCTGTAATTATAATACTTTCTGTTTATCGTCGATGATTGATAATACTTCAAAGTCATTGTGTTAACATATCTAATATTATTTTAACCTGTGAGAGCAAAAAACGTATAAGTAGTATAGATATGAAATGGTTTAAGGTGATTTAAATGTCATAGTTAATAAAAGCTTATAACACTTAATAATATTATCCGCTGAAATTATAGTCAAAGGTTAATTAATAATTTATTTATTCCTTTAGTCTATAGGTAGTGAATAATATAATATGATCACGGGATTCCAATGTGCGCAGTTATTATTTTAGAGATAACAATGCTGCTTGATGAAAAATATTTTTTTTAATAATTACTTGTTTATACAACTATATACCTACCTAATTATTTTTTACGACGAGCATAATTTATTCAAATTTAAAACATTATTCTCAAAGGAGTTGATTTGTCATTGTATAGGTACTTATACCTAGCGTACTATTATTACTTGTTTATTGATTTACATGTACTTAATTTGTTATTTGTTCTTTATCTAATTACTAAGTATTCGAGCTAGATATTTTTAGATTTATTAAATTTCCACACGAAACAGGAGGTAAACGAGTACATTTGTAGTCCCTTCACAAAAAATATACACCCGTACGTAAGTTCACACGAGGGAAAAAATTTGAACTTAAAATTTGTTTGCTCTTGTGTTGCATAAAAAGTCTAATTTAATTATTATTATTTTATATACGTATAATATGTAAATTACATTATGTACAATATATATATATTTAAATTATAAATATTATATGAACTGGATTCAATTAAAAATTGGATTAGATTTTTTTTATATAACAAAAAAAACAAACTAATTTTAACCACGCCAACAACGTTTAAGTTGATAGTTCTATGTCTGAATAAAGTGGAAAAGAAATTTGTATTAGATATAATTTATTTTCGGGTACGGGTATATTTTTTTCGTGAGGGTGATTTTTACCTTTATATCTCGCGTGAGAACATACATTTGACCGTTATTTTATTACATTCAGTTACAACTTACCTCCATAAAAATAACACAAAAAAAAAATAAACATATTAAATATATTATACGAAAATAGTTATAAGTTTATATTTAATTAAAATAAAATCAAATATGACTCACAGACTGTCTGAGACATTATTTCAGAGTGGCGAATATGTTGTGCTTGATATTATATAACAATACTATAAGGTATGATAATTGTATGTACTTCACATACTTGAAAATATTGCAGTATAATGTTATTTTGCATATACCTATCCAATATAATTAAAATGAAAATGGTAGTCTGAATTAAAATAAAACAAAAGTGCCATTTTGTTTTTATAGTAAAATCTAAAATAGCCTGCAGTTAATAATTTTTTCTAAATTAATGTTTATAGCTTTATATTTTCTCATTAAATATAAAATATTATAATATGTATGCTGGTGCTATAAATGAGGTAGGTATTTGGCTATATTTATTTAATTTTCCAATTATTATATGATTAATAATTTTTCCTAAAAATTATCTGAACCATATGCAAGTTAAAGAATTTTTTTTTACATTTTAGATCCAAGGATTAATTTTTATTTACTATTTACAATGAAGGATAACTTAACCAATAATTCTTACCTAATAGTTAAAAAAACATGCAAAAAACCGTTAATATTTATATTGTTAAAATTTTATTATAATTTTAATGATATTTATTTAATTATGGATTTTTTTTCTTTTGTAGGTATTTGAAAATTATATTTATTTATTAAGTAAATTGTATACCTACCTAGTATAGTATTTTAAAATAATAATATTTTAATCAAAAAAGTTTTTTTACTAAAAATACCTTAAAATTTAAATTATAACCGTGTAATACTGTCTAAAATCTAAATTATACGCAATATTACATTCAAAAAAATAAATTATGATTTTTTTTTATAATTAGGTATTTTATGTTCATTAAATTTGTTTGTGTGTTCTTTCTTAATGATAAGTCATCTACTAATATAAACAAAAAAAATAAATATATAATATCAATAAAAAAAAAATTATACTAATTAATAGTATAATAATATTAGTTTAACTAATAAAATTATTAAAATAAAAATAAAAATTTCATTAATTTTTTTGATATCAACGTAGCAATATATCTAGAGATACATAATATGCACAGTTGGTTATATTTTGGACAAAGGTGCAATTAGAATAAAAAAAATCTTATGATCATACAGTTTATGAGCTATAACTGACAACCTAACTAGTTTTCAAATGTAATTTTTAATATATTTTAATGCAATCATGCAATCAGTTTGGTGAGTTTTTTACTGCAATAACTTCATTGCCCTAATCATGAAATGATTGGAGAGTTGAATTATAATATACATTATTTATTTTAAACAAATTCGTTATAACTAAACAAATTTATTAGGTACTTTTTCATCATCTAACTCATATTTGTATATAAGTACATCTGACATTGCACATGATCAAATAATAAAACAAAATAATAATGTAATCAACTCAATCGTTTTTCTAAGTTCTTTTTATCTCATACTATATATAGTACTTTTAATAAATATTGTTGGCAGTAAAAATTGTATTCGTTCTAATCAATAATTTATTATTAATACTACAACATAGTATACCTATTAAATAGGTATCCCACCACACTAATTATTACGCTAATACTTTTGGAAATAACAAACACTGCAGTTACAAGTACCTATACTAAACGATGATCGTTCTAAAATAACACATATTATATTATAAATATATGTGTAAATCGACCTAACCTCATTGACATTGAGAAATAATATAGTGTCCGTCTCCTATAACCTACCTTTTATCAATAGGTCTGATAACTAACGCTGATCTACGATTATCATAATCGTAAAGATAATTTTGTTGAAAACTCACTTAACATTTACGATTTAATCATATTAAGAATTTCTATTTTCTACATAATTGCAAACTAATTGTGCTGTTTAGTGCTTTACAGATAGGTACGCTGTACGAAATTAAATGTTTTCACGTGTGATTGATACTATAGGGCAGTAGGGCTGTGCATTTTAGAAAAATGCATTATTTTATTTTTTTGAAAAACGTAATTTATTTCTTAAGATAAAGTTAAATTATGTAACAAGTTAAAATTGGGAAACTTTTATTTTGCATTTTTTGACAATTTTAATTTTTACTTCATTTTCTTTTAGTTTAATGATACGCATTTTTTTCTGTCTGTCATCACTTTTCGAAGCAGTAAAACTACTTTAATTTTCAACTTTGAGGGTGGTTTCTGATAGCAAATTAAAAGAGAAAGTCGAGAAAATATAACTAAAATTAAACATAAAATGTAAAATAAATAAACATTACAACTCCTGTAAACGGCTGAAATGCTAAGTTTACCTTTTCTATGTTTTCCAAAATCTAAAAACGCGTTTACTAAAAAATCATAAGAATATTATGAGGAGACGTTTAATTCTATAAATAAATTATAGTAAATACGTAATCCGTCGATATTGATAGAAATGGGTTGTGGCCTCGTGGGAATAAATTATTTTTAATTCGATATTTATTATTACCACAGATTAAATAAAAAGTTTTATTTAATCTGTGTTATTATTACATATTATTATTAATTGTCATCAGTGTAAACAAGCTGCAGGTGTTTGGTCCATATAATATACATAACATTAAAAATAAATTAAATGACTACTGAATTAAAGTACTCTACACAAGTTTAACATAATATAATAATATATTTGTACATTGATAACCTTCGTCTTTATAGTTGTTGGTTAATTTTTCAAGTTCATTGTGAATGACGAAAATAATCCGTCCGGGGTGAATTTTAAATCTAAAATAAGATTCGTTTTACAATCCCGTGCATGGTACACACCGTATCATACTTGCACTTTTCGATGTATACCAGTGTTTCCTATTTACGGGGGGGAGGAGGCGTGTACACATTGCTGGGGAGGCACAAGCAGTAATCATAGAGTAAAATTTACATTTATTAAATTATTTTTATTTTACAATAATTTTTATGTCTTACAAAATATTGGATAGTTTATTTGTAAAGTACCTTCACAAAAAAAAGGTGATCAATTTTTTCAATTTATAGAAAGGGGCACGAGATTTTTGAAAATTTACAAAGGGGACTACAAAAGAGGTTGGGAACCATTGATTAACATTAATAAATAAGTTTAAGTTAGTACGCGCCATCAGTTGTTCAAGATATTGTAAACTTGTCAATACATTTTGTACAATATTATTAATACCTATTTAGTTATTCTTCAAGAAGATCATTTTATTAATGAACGATAATCAGCGAATTTATGTGAGTGATCATAATTTGATTATGAGTAACATGTACAAAAAACACGATGAAAAAACTAGTTAAAATATCTATTGCAATAACTGCTTTTTTCACTAAAATTTAAAAATAATACACTACTTATAAGTTAAAATCAAATGTATACATATCGATAACTGTAATTAAAACTAATTAATTAATTATTTTTGTTCAGTCACGCCGCATACACAATTATTTTAAGTGAACAAATATATTCACATATTCTTTGATTAAATAATTGAGTTCATGCTAAATGTGTTACTGATGTGTAATTTTGTCTAATCATATACAACTATTAATATCTGATTAGCAATTACTACAACTAGTCGCTAGTGTGCAATGTGAAAGAATAGTAGGATCAATTTTTAACAAAATATTAAATTATTATTTTTCTTAAAAAATGAAAGTTTTACAATTACTGTGTGACCTAAATGTAGTAAAAATAAAAAACTTGATATTTTTCCTCTTCAAGGAAATTCTATGAAGCATTAATATGTTTTTGGAGAATAACAAATAATTTCTAATACAAACTTTATGACTTAATGTACTTCATTTTTAAACTTTATATTCATATCTATATTCATTTTATTAGAAATCTAATAAAGCAGCTAAAATATTTACTAACCAATAGCAATTGTTTATAAACAAAGCATTACCCGAAATCGGTTATAGTCAGAAAAAAAAGTTGTATCCAACCCAAAAACATAATTAACTTATTTTTAACTGAGTTAGGTTAATATAGTTTTCTAGATAAACATTTAACTTTTTGAGTTAAATTTATTGTTTGTTAACTATTAACTTATAACTGACTTAATGTTTTTAACGTTGACTTAACTTAACTTACTCGTCAACTCGAGTCAATTATTTTTCTTGCCCTTCTTTGGTTACGATAAAGATATTAGGAACTGAAAAATGTGAATAAACAATGTTTGAATAAGAGGTGACATTAAGGCGGCAAGTCGTTAATAAATTTATAATAATAATAATAATAGACAATAATAAAATAAATACGATTTAATAGTATGAATACTTGAATTAGAAACAGATTTATAGTGTGTTAATTACGAAAAATGATAATGTACATATAATAACACATTACAAATGCATATTTATATATTATTCATAAAAACCGTTGCAAAACGGTTCTTGACATTGGGATTCTTTATTGAGAGTTCTACACAAAAATACTATATTAAACACAATAATCGTATAATACACTGCCTTGCATATTATCGTTTGTTTTATCACAATAAACCGAAAATGTCAAAATATATTTACACGAAACAATACTCTTTTCTTGTAGATTATATTATATAATAATTTTTAATTAGTATATTATAAAATATCTGTTCGATGAGAAATTATAATTATAATTATTACAAATTTGTAAATCATAATTAATAATTAATACACAGTTTTTCGTATCTAATAACTTGTTATTTACCTGGAAAATCCGCTTTTTTCAAAAGAATTGATAACATTTAAAATTTTCCAAAAAATGTTTTCGTTGTTTTCTGAAAAGATTGGAAAATTTTTTAATAAAAGGTTTTTTAGGTAATACATTTTTTTTCAAGCTTAGGTATTTTTTGTGCTGATAAGTGAAAATAGTAGTGCAATTGTGTAATCGAAATACAACGCTTTGCTTTAATTTTAAAGCCAACACAATTTAAAGTTAATAATCCGTGATTCATATTGATCAAATATTCCAATATCATATAATATTATTTTTGTTTAGGCAATAAATTATATGCTAAAAAGAAGAAAATTATAAACATATAAAATAAAGTTTATTTATCTATTTTTTAAATTGTGGTTTTTTTATAGGTACTTATAAGTATTTTAAGATTATATTTATAAATAATTTTAATTTTTCGACGAATATTCTTTTATTAATTTTTACGTAATTTTGTTTTTTGTATGTTTTAATGTATTATTTTAATATTATCCTATTTTTCAATTTATCTGAGTTTCTGGGAAAAAAATCGTTTTTACCGAATTTCTCTGGACATTTTTCGGCATTTTGATCTCTAAGAGTAGGTATGGCATTAAACTTTTTCTTATTTTACAACATAAGAACAAAAATTAAGGATTTGATGGACGATGGTAATACAGTCATGTTTATTAAAATATTATAATATTTATACTACGTTTTACTTACACGGCATTACATATAGAGACAAACGCAAAACTATCGCGGTGTAGGGTACGAATTTCAATTTGAAAAAAAACGGCACGATACATTCGATTATTGTAGTGCAACAACACGAAATCTATTGCACGTGTTCAGTATGGTATATTATATTTTGTAGATGCATAATAATCGTCATTACCAGATTTTCAGACGTAATTTTTTTAATAAAAATCCATATACACATTTGACCTTCAAAACGTTTCATACAAAATAATATTTTTTACGTATTTATTACACTAGTTATCATTATAGTCGGATAATAATACATAGTAACTATAAGTAGGTACCTCCTAATTTATTGAACACGTCATAGGTATTGCATATATTATTTAATATTGCGATTTCGGATTGACGATATTATGAAATGCTGGCGAATACTTAAGGTTAATATGGGTATAATATTTTTGTGTATAAAAATTTTACAATTGTAAATTATTGTATAATAATTTATATTCGTTGTTCGTAGAAAGTTTGTATAATATATATAGGACAATAATTAAAAGTGAATAAAGTTATAGCGACCTATGCGTAAAATTACAGACATTTCTGAGAGATAAAATTTTTAATAATTCAACGCTTAGAATTTAAATTGAAACCTAAGCGTACAAACTATTTTTGACACAAATGTTACACTTACAACAATTTTTTATAATTTGAAAGTATATCATAATGTATAATGTCATACTCGTATTATATGCTGATGTACCTACGGTTTACGTGCATCGTGTATTCGTGTAAAATACACTAAAATTTATTTGGATATTTTAGAAGACAGTACAATATTGTATTATTTTTGTTAGAAATGTCCAACCAACCACACCATTAAACAGAGACGCAGTCATGCAGTGGCTGAATTATCATGATTCTGGGGGGAGGGGTGGTGAATTTCAAATCCACAATGGCAATGAGGTTCAACCCCCCCATAACCGATAGAAGCAACACAAAGCGAGGCCTAATTGGTATTATGATTATCTTCCTTATATTATATAATATTTTACTATTGCAAATTAAATTGCATCAAACATACTAAAACGGCTATTACTCATAATGAGTACCAGCACGTTAAATATATCGTATCGAGATATGAAAAAAATATCTCAACAAACCTTTTCTTAACGAAAAATTATTAGCTTCTAACAAATAATTTATACAAATCAATAAACCCAAAACACCTCAAAATCAATCCATTGCCTATGGCACTAATGAATTCATTAACTCCCCAAAAACTTCCATAGGAAACTTACAGGTCAAAAATTTTGCTGGAACAAAAGCTTACTCTTTACTTCCAAAAATGAACCAAGCAATAGTCATTAATTCAATATACGGTATTAAACAAATTCATATATTATTTTACTGAACTATATTACTGAAGCAATAAGCATTATCTTTGCCTCGCGCATATCGAATAATATATTTAACATTTTTCTTAAAATCAACAAATCGTCGACGACATAAATTATGTACATAATCAATACACACTCAGTAATCTACATGGAATATTTTCGATACGTAAATCGATAAACCAGTCTTAACATATTATTCTATCAAATGTATATTTATTCCCTTTATTCCAAATAATGCTATCACCGAAGTGCTCGACATTATAAAGGTCAAAATAATATCACCTATTATAACGTTAAAAGCTGGTTTCCAGCTCAACAAATTCTCACAAATAATTAATTTTTAAAGTCAATTATACATTAATAATGTTCCAGAAATAGGTGAAGAAGAAACATTGAAAAATCCCCCTTCTAATATGAAAAACCACACTAAATAAACCTAAAATTACATCTAGATCAAACTTCTCGTCAAGAAACTCCGATATATTCGATGATTAACTCGAACATGCAAAGAATATTTTCCAAAATACAAATATTGACCTTTCCCTAAATCTCATCTCATATATGTATATTCGAAAATTTCTCAAACAAATGTATAAATATAAATGCATTATGTATGAGTGTTGGAACCAATTCGACTAATGCACTCAAAATAGGCAAAAAAATAAGACCTGTATTGACTGATTATACAATTATAGCTAGAATTACCAAACTATCCAATTTTCTATTTCAAACAACACCTTACATAGAAGAACTCTTCTCACAGGAGACTAACCATCAACAGCTCAACCAATAACAACACTTGTCAAATTCCAAAATCTCCCCCCAATATTAAAATAAGATACGAAGTTATTATCACCCAATCAGAATAGAACATACACATCTAACTCACTCTTCTCCATATTCAAAGAGCTGTCTTCAATATGTGACATGTGCAAGAAATACCTGACAATCAATGGCATAGTGACCGAGTGGCCTAATTACACCAAGCACTTCACCGATGCAATATTACTTCAACTAACATTATATGAAGAAAAATCTCTAGTTATTTATATATTTTTCAATAGTGCCAACTTAAGTTAAAAATTGTTAATATTTGCAAATAATGTAAATCATTTTCCTTTTTGTTTTTAAGCTAAAAATAAGCTAATATCCATTGATGTTGAAGCCTTGACAGCTATTTAAAAAAAAAAAAATTCTTAAGTATCCAATTAGTATTAATAGTGGTGACGAAAATCTCAAGGAAGAAGGATGGCCACCAATCACCTCCCTCTGATATCCGCTAGACTATAAATCACCGTCTGTCGATAAATATTATTTAAATTTAAATATTAAATCTTTAAGTAACTAAACAAAAATAGTATACATTTTCTCAGCTGCATGAAAAATAACGGTACATATATTATAGAATAACAATACTGTTTTATTTATAATACACCGTATTCAATTTACTTTATATACTAGAAATTTATATTTGATTTTTAAATTAAATAGCGCATTTGTATAAGAAAACACCCACGTTTAAATATTTAATCATAATGATGATTAATTGGAATGAAACCGTAAAGGAAAGTGACCTATTATTATAATATTGATATACTTCTGTCAAGCTTATTTTATAATATAAATTACAATTTATGATTGAACATTTAATAATCATTTTTTTACAGTCAAGGTATATTATATTTTAAAAACAGCTCTAAAAGCGCTGTTCAAGAAATAAAAATAATGAAAATAATTTAAATGTAATTACTTTTTCGACTATTTGAGAAATGAAAAATAATTATTAATGTAATTCTATTTATTTTTTATTACCATGCTTATTTTCATATTTTCAGAACTTAAGATCGAACTATAATTGCATCAGATAACTAAAAATATTGCACTTTACACACTTGTAATGTATAACATCATACACTTTTTATTTTTAATAAAAAAATAGGTACTATTAAAACGTATAATATATTATGCTTTCTAGAAAAAAACACGATAATGAAATATGCAAATATGGCAGAGAATGTTTAAATTATTTGATCAATTAATATTTACTCGTTTATATTTTTAAAAATAAATTTTAAGAAAAGTTTTTTGAAAAAGTCACCCAATTATTTAGTCTTACGATATTAATACTTAAGTTATAAGAATATAAATTATACGATATGTAATGCAAATAAAGTTATTATTATTATTATTATTATTTCGTCAAACATTGGTATTATAATAAATTGTAGTTCGTAGTTGCCATAATTAATGATTTAGCAAAATATACAGACGTTCTGTGATAGCACTTTACGACATTCAAGAATCTAAACTTATTTTTGTGTCTCGATATATATCAACAACGACCTAAGATCTGAAGGTTATTATGTTAACGAACCATTTATCATTCGTCTGCGTTCGATAAATCTAATAAGTGTACTTATATATACATAGTATTATTTATAATACTGAATATCAAAATTCTTTTGGAAAATGTCTTTAAACTTATTTATAAAAATAAAAACCAAACTCTATTAATTAAAATTATAATTAGTCAATGTCAAATATGCAGTTTTTAAATTTATATAAGTTAATTAGGTACAGTGGTAAAATAAAATAGTAACATTTACTGTGTACCAATACCGTCATTTCGCAAAAGTACCAAACTCATATAAACGCACCGTTTATTATAAGAAAAACAATAAATATCAAAAACACTGATTAGTGGGGATACATAATAATAGACTTAAGAGTGATCTCTATAAGAGACTCTAAGAGTCGACGATTGCAAATAAAACCTTTAGGGTGAATTCACCAAGCATGCTCTCGACAATTTATTCTTGTACATGTATTCAAATTTTGATTTTTAAATTTTTAAGTTTACTTATGAACCGTATTTTTAAATAGATACTTAAATTATTTTTTTATGTCGTTTAACGCTTTTTTCCCGTCTCCGGTGTGGTCAAGGCCAGTCTTAGGCAAATTAGCACAACGTACGAAAAAAAAAACTTCAGATATTAAAATTTCAAATACACAAATAAAAATGTAAATAACTAATTATTTTACACTAGACGGACCTAAAATAAATGGATAAGCTTTAAAATGATTTAATATTTGTAAAAACATTTAAAATTTAAAGTTAAAAACAGTTTATTATTTATTAATTATTTAAAATAATAGTTATTGAGATTTGTGACGCTCACGGATAAAACTATTTTAAGAATAAAAAATAAATAAATAAATTTCAGATAAAATTTTTATGTACTGATGTAGTATAAGCCAGAGTCAGAGTTTAAACATAGTATCTGTTCTGAATTTATATGCTCAAAAATTACGAATTCTAAAAAGTTAATTTATAAATGATTATTCAGAGCTCGCAACCCCATATGGCTGGTAAAGCTAAAAAATATATAAAAAAAATTTGGGAAAAGTGGAACATCTTCTAAGTTTGTTTAATATATTTCACTAAAGTTAAATTTTTAATGAAAAATATAAATATTTCATATTTTGGCACGAAGCTTTTCTGACGTGACTTCAGAGTAATCATTCATTAACAAACTAAACGTAATATTTTATTGGGTTTAAAAATCAAAATATAGACTACATTATCCTGCATATATATTAAGTATATAGGTAAAGGATTTAAATGCTCTAAAAAACAAGAAAAATTCAATTTAATGCACTTATAAAAAAATAGTTAAAAAATGCCCCAAAAATGATTCCAAACATTGAAAAAAAACTTTTTTTATTAACTATACAAATTATTATTTAAAAAAATTATAATATATTATTGTTTTGCTTAGGAATCAATTACAAACGAAACTATACGCAATACTAAGCACAACAGTGCAAATAGCGTAATATGAATTACGACCTCGATAAATAGCTTATCGTTTCCTTTATTACATAGTCAATATATTTATCTAGAACAATCGGTAAACCATAATAGGTACATTTTAAAAGTAGAAATACCATAAAATTTTTTAAGAGAAAATCAAAATAAATTTTCTAGTAACACTTTAAAATATATAAAAAATAAGAAAAAAAATGCCTTAAAAACCAGAAAATGCAAAATAAAAATTTAATTTTTTAATCCTTTGATATATGAAACGAATTTTATGCTTGGAAAGCATTGTTTTAGGACATTCAGAAATAAATGCGATTTGCATTAAAACGTGCCGCACTCTAATAATGAGGTACCTATACTGAGTAGATAACTACCAATGTGGCTTTACGTTTTTTTTCAATTCTACTAAGTAAAAAACCTTATTAGGAATCTTGTATTAAATTTTAAAGTTTAGCTGAAAATAAAATATTTGAACTTTCGTAATTTTGTAGAATTTTGTTAAAATTTTAACTTTAAACAATTATAAATGTGACTTGCATACATTTTTTGATTGATGTACAAGGACTAATTATGAGTTATAAGAAATGTCGTAATTAATTTCAAGCATTTCGTGATTTTACATTACTCTGGCCTCGGTCCTGGAGTGGTATATATACAGGGTGTAACAGAAAGACCTGATAAATAAAAATTAATAATTAATAAGAGTAAAACGTATAAAAATTATATATAGATAGTAAATAATTTAAAATTTACTTATGTTTTAAAATTCTTAAAAATAATATTTTAAAAAAAAATTATTATGTTTCAAATAAATTTAATAAAAAAAAATTGAAATTTTTAAAAAATTAAATTAATATTTAAATGAATTTAAATTTAAATTAATAATTTTAAAATAATAAATTTAAATGAATTAAATTCTTTGGTTTAAATATACGTTTTTACCATTAAATTTTTTTAAAAAATTAGATTTACAAATTGGCTATTTGAAAAATAGTTTAATTTAAAAGTTTAATCAAATTTTAAATTTATAATTTTCTACGTATTGAAAAAAAAATTTTAATTTATGGGTACTGTATTTGTAACGCGACGTCTGTAAATTATATAAAAAATTAAAAAATATTCATTAGAATAAAAGTTATTTAATTTGTCGAGTTATACTCTGTTTACCAAGACAACTTCACAAGTGTGTCAAATAAAACCAAATGGTATAAATAACAATCTCGGTACTCAATAGTTTATATAATTACTATATCCTAGATTCTAGGGTTTAAAATTGAATACTGATATCGCCCCGTGGGTGCTTATCCTATATTGTGTGTATATATGTTGCATAGGTCCGTCCTTTAATATTATAATTAAATACTGGATTGTATATTATTATTTTGAGGATTCGTCGTACCAGTTGCGCTTTTCCAGAAAGATTAATTGTAAAACAAGAAAACGATGAAGCGTGGCAACTATCCACCAAAATATCTAATTTAAAATTTATTATCATTAAATTTGAACTCCGGACGGACCAGTAACAAGATTTAATTTTTGACTTTTGTTTCTATAATACAGAATGCCCCGTTTGGATTTACCCATTACGATATTGTGAGGGTTTTTTCGTGGCCCAAAGACTTGCAGAGAGTATTTAATATCTATACTATCGACTGTAGATAATATTATTATGAATAGTTGAGCGTGCTGAAAATTACCGCCCTGGTAAACCATTAACCAGTGTAGGTGTACTCATATAATATTGTTAAGATATAATCATCGGCACGCGATACGACCATTGGGCGTCGACTATACTACATTCGAATAGGTATCGTCATGCACAATTGTCGTATTCATCACATACAGATAATTTAAATAACAAAACCGTACAATGATGTATGAGCTGTGAATTGAAATCGGAGATTTGATAAAAATAAATTGAAATGTCATCTTCGGTGTGCAGTGTACTAATGTGTGTACATGTATATAAATATAATATTAGCACGATTATAATGCTAATAATAATAATAATAATAATAATATAAAACAATAAAACATAATAATTTATTACATCGTAGTTAATTTCTTTTAAATAAATCCTATATAGATAATTAAAACTTGAAATACTTATAATGGCATATCATGATAAATACATATATTTTATTACTTAAATATAAAATTATATTTAGACTGTCAGGAATGAAAAACAGCAATTTGTACTAGAATGTATTCTATATATATATATAGCACAGTTAGTTAACAGTTTTATTACTAGGATAAGTATTTTTTTTCGGCAACATAATAAATATAAATAATTTTACACTAGAAATTCAACAATCAATATCTGTATGATACATCATGGACGAATATAAATTAACGTTTGATTATAAGTTTCGTGTTTGAGCATCGGTCACTTCAATGTCTAAATTGAGGGATAAAAGAATGTCTAGATAGCGACGGGTCTCGGTTTCAGTTCCAAAAATTGGAATGGCACGTCCAGACTTCTGTTACAGTGCTCAACGACCAGGTGTCCTCTCCTGTTGGATGTACCTACCACAATGACAGCGTCGCCTTTTATCAGCGTCACGTCACAGTTTCCTTCTTCTGAAAACCGAATCGTTACAAAAAATATTAAATATCGAGTATAATTTAGTATTGTAAAAGTCGGCGTAAGTACCAGGGAAAGATTTTTTCATGATACGGCTTTGCGGATATCCCATTTTCGTGTTACCAGATACCGTGTAAGATCGACTTGGAGGTAGCGGCGGAGGTCTTTCCTGGAAAATAAAAATACAGTTTTAGTTACGTTATCAATAGTCACTAAAAGCCGTCATCAACTACCTACTTCGTTATAGTTGGTTTTAAACTTGCATAAAATGTGTACTGATTTTGAAAATCTATGAAATTATATTTTACTTTTTAACTGAAGGAAATTCGGTTGTCAAAACTCACTGTTGGACAGAAGTGTAACGAAAGTACTGTAGTAACATGTATTTAAACGAGTTACGTAATTTCGTTAGAATTTTGTAGCAAGTAACGAAAATTATTTTTGATGGGTATTTCTTTTTAATATAACGCGTTACTGTATCAATTATTGTCCATTAACAGAAAAAAATATTAATACCATACATTTTTATAATAGGCACCTAGATATTGTTTTAAATTTTAACTCGCTAGTCGTCATAATTAGATTTTCAATGTTATGGACAACTATTATATTGTAAAATATTTTATTTTCAAAAGTAACTTATCCAAAACGACCAAAACCATTGGTTTATAATATAAACTTTATATGGTATCTACTATTTTTAATTAATATTAAAATCTATTCATAATTTATCGTTAAATTAATGATGAAGAGATGTGTCAGTATAAAACTTTTAGTGTAATAAAAAAAGACCGTGGTTTATTTTCGATTAAATAAAATTTAACAAAAAAAATATTATTAGCTTAATGGGTAATTATAAATTATTACCATAAATAGAATATGAAATAAATTTCAAAAGCAATATACATGTTTCGAAAAAAAATATTGACAGCCTATATTTATATAATAATATATAAATTAATATAGTTTAAAATCGTGAATTCTTGTATAATTGCTTAAAAATATTTACCAGATTCAACCCAAATAGGTTACAAGTCTGTATTATTTTCTGATCGAACTTCTCAATTTGATCAGGAGGAGGTGTTCCGGTGATAGGTTGTGGCCTGGGTCTAGTCAATGTCGCTGTACCGCTGTTGGTTATTCCGGCGTTAGGAACTTGACTACCGGAAGTAATTTTTCTTCCACCCATACCCATTTTATTGTTGAGACCTATAATTTAGATGAAATAAAACTATTAGTTAAGTTTATAAGTGTGCATAATACTTATAACTTGTATGTTATATAACTTATGAATTATGATTAAAAAAAAAAAAATAAATAAAAGATATCGTGTGCACGAAAACCAAAATACAATAATATTATTTAGTTAAAAACTAAAAAAACATAAACAATATGTAATTATAGTAATGAATGATATTTTATGCTCTATACCCGTGCCTTTTTTATGGCATTTTTATTAATGGCAACACACTCAAAACAATTAATGGATTTTTGAAAAAGTAACAATTATATACCTATGTAAATTATTCAATTAGCATGTTACAATTTTATTAGAATATAAATAAACAATTTTTTTTTTTTTTTTGGTAACACATATCACTGTTATACGCAACACACTAGTGTGTCCGCGTCACACTGGTTAATAATCATTGATCTATACATAAATATTAGCAATTATGATGATTGTATATCATAATATTGATATCGTTACCGTTGATTGATTATCGACCAAAGTTGTGTATACAGTTTTATCAACATTATCATGAAAGCCATGCTATTAAGTTATACTTAAAAATACTTAAGTAGCAGATACACGTACACTGTACAATCGGGTTGGACACTTGTTGCATTTGCATCACGACTCGTTTGGTGCCGGGCCATTTTCTTCTGGTCCTCCAACTCCTCCACGTGCACTGTATCAGTACAGCCGCATTGTGATAAGTCTGCCACCGGAGTTTTTCCAAATGTTGCCTGACGCCCTCGCTGAAACACGATAAATGACACGAGCATGTCGTCGGTTATAATTATAATTTATACTGCAAAACGAAGAGTGTGGTGTGTAGACTGTGGCCAATAATATAATAATAAACAGTATTGAGTACACTAATAAATTCGTGTGACTATAGATAAGCAGATACGATGTCTTGGTGGGACAAACAATATATGAGATGCACTAAATAACACTTTATCCTTCTAAATTTATAGCAGTGAGTGATTTGTCCAATCAAAATATTATGTCGGGTCAATCATATATTTTTATTACATCAAGTTACTGCAAGAACTACTCAATGATATGGAATTTTTTATTCATGTTTATCATATCGCCCACAACTTCGAACACAATTGCAAGACCGAATAAACGTATGTGTATAACTAAATTTTAATAGTGTAACTGTTGAACTATGTGTTTTTTGGGCTAGGCTATACATTGTAAAGACGTATTTAGTTATTTTGTTTCCCAGCTAAGAAAAAACGCCCCCTAACCCCTCGTACAAATTTTTTCAACAATATATTTGTAAAAAAAACAAATTATATTGTAACCAATGCATTCTTTACTCTATTCAAAATCTAAGAACATATAAGGTATACATAAAAAATACATATACCGGATACACATAATGTTAGTGTAATACATATTTTATTATAATGTATAATAATTCAATTTGAATGAAGGAAATAAAGTCAAAAATGTTTACGTCGAGCTTTTTCATTGGAAAATGTATTAATTAATTTAATGACTTAAAAATTTTCCGTCCGGAGCCCTCCGCAAATAAATCTCTGACGATTCGAGATGTTGGTGAGTGTTACCCCTCTCTCCACACCAAGTGGCGCCACTTTCTGCAAGGCAACGCGTGCGCGTAAAAATGTATATATATATATATATATATAGCAAACATTCACCTGAGGAAGACGTGTCTCTTGCCAAAAGCCCAACTCATGCTCACTTCGCTCTGTTTTGTGTCGATTTTGTCCTCAATGCATTGAAGTATCAGATGACAGTCTTCGGTCGCTCTATCGTCGGTCCGTAACAGTTTGTTGAACGGTGCCAGCATCTTATACCTCAGGTTGAACGCCTTGTACCGCATTCGATGCGGATAACCTGATGAGAAAAAATATAATTATGACTGCAGCACGTGCTGGTCAAGTAGATGACAATTCGTTGTATTATAATATATTATAGTGTATTATCGTCGACTTACCACCAGCCATCAGGTTGACCGTTTCCAGAACTTGCAACGACCGTATCTGTCGCATGACTACCGCCCTGTCGAACCTGTCAGGGGTCTCAGTCGAGTTCGCCTTGATGCACCGCACGAAATGTGGCCGGGCGTGCACCAGCGATCTCAGCAAGTTGTCCAGCCGTGTGTGGAAGTCTTGTGTCAACGTCGACACGGGCTCGTTGCCGTTCAAACTGGAATAAGTCAACGATTAATAATATTTGATATACCTATACAGATTTTTAGTTAAACCTAAACATAGATTTACCGATCTTAGCACAATAAGAAAGTATAATGCACTTTAGTCTTATAGACAGTATATACTATACAATATACATGTACTAATAATATTATTATATAATTGATATTTAGGGGAGGGTGCATTTTTTTCGGTAGATTTATACAAGGGGATGAAATAATATATAAAGATCCCAAACATAATCGATCAATATTTCATGTTTAATATTATATTATGTAATTTTGCCCCTCAATAATGAATTAATTCAAATTCTGATTCTTGGAAATTTTAAATATACTTAAACAGAAACTTAATATACCATATTAAGTGGCAATTTTAACTACTTTTTTTTTTAAAAAAATTAAAATCACCCATTTTACTTGGTAACTTTTTAAGAAGAATTTTAATAATTTTTACTCGTATTTTTTTCTTAGATGAGGAGTAAAGATTATCTCCAAAAGATAAATGGTTAAACGAAAAGTTGACCGATTTGCATATTCTATCCCATATTTGTGTTGCAAAACTTCATGTATTATCGTTAGAAAACGACTTTCTTATTTACTAGCGATATCTATCGGACAAACAAACAACTACTCACATTATACATTTTGCTTTTGTAGTACTTGTGTGCCATCGTAGAAAATAAGAGATTTATTTTTCTATCAGAAATATGATATTATAATTGAATTGAATTCAGACACTAATTTGCGATATAGAATGACGATATCATAATATTTGACTTACAGATCGGAATGCGAGGTCGGCGATATTCGAAACTTTATTCCTCTCGGTACTGTTTCTATGCTGTACAACGCTTTCAGTTCGCTCCCGAACAGATGAGTGGCGAAACCAAACGAACACAACTGCTTGTGGAAAACGGACACTAAATCGTCAGGCACCACGTCTTTGTTAGTTTCTGAAATCGCGATTACAAAACATTTATATGCCAGATAGCTATGGGATATCATATCATCATAGTAATGACACGTTTCCTATTACCACGATTCATTTCAATTTTTCTTAGAGATTTTGAAATCTTAGAATTTTACATTCAAATTTAACAGTGGGTATATTTTGTTATTGTTGGTTGATTCTAATACAAATACACATAAAACAGTTACCTGTTTCTATAGGCGCCAATCAAGGAACAACCATTTTAAAAATTGTCGATCTACTTTAAGACAATTATGCACATAAATAATTGTACTTGATATAAAGTATTTGATAATTAGATTAAAATAAAACATAGATTTTAAATATACTTAAGTATATGGTGAACGATAGTGGATAAAGTATAGTGTTTAACACACACACATATATATATATATATAATTTTTGTAATATGACTAGGATAGCGATGAGCAACCTCGTATTAAAGAGTTTCAAAATTTAGTTATAAAATATTGTTATTAATTTCGATGGAAACCATTTCTTGCACAATACTATATTGTAATTAAACTATGATATATATAATTATTATACATAAAATACAATAATAACTAACAGTTATTATGTACATTTATAGTCTTATGATTGAATTTACTTATATTAAGATTTAGTAGGATATCAGTTTAAATTTTAAATTAATCATAATTTGATATAGGCGGAAAATGTTGGGGCAAGTAGTGTGACGCGAAAGCAAACAGTTCGCCCCTGTTGTCCGGTGAAAGGAAAAAAAAAAGGCGGAAAATGTCTATTTTTGTCAGAAGAAATGCATAATATGTCCTAATTATTTACATATTACGGGTGTGACCATAATAACGACAAATTGTATAGTAACCACTTTATACCTAAGAAGTCCGAAGCGTCGTACACAACCCTGCCGGCGAAATGTTGTATACCAAAAGATTTCTGATCCACCGACTTGGGTTCAAAAAGTCTTGGGTTGTTTCTGTGCTGAGATTTCACTTTTCTCAAATACAGCTCCACGGATCCGTTGATGGAACACTCGACGTCTAACATACTTAACAGGCCGGTTCTCTAAAAAAATAAAAACCACAAATGATAATATTAATTACAAACGTAACAAAATTTGGTAGTCACACAATAGTATAGAAGCCATTATATAAGTTATTAAGTAAAATATGTAAGGCCGAACAAGTTAACCATATATTTTTATTGAGTTAACTGTTTTTTTCTATTTATTTAACAAATTGTTAATGTGGGCAGCTTGATATTTTTTAAAAAAATGTTGTTTACAATGCCAATCAGCTTCTTTATAGTACAACAAGTAGTACAATAATTTTAGAAAATAAACATATTATAAATAACAATATAATTATTCAGAAAGAGAGAAGGAGGAGTCCAAATTGGCTTATAGCATAGAGTGGTTACTTATTCATGTAATGAGAGTGGAATGTGGGGATGTGGAATGGAACAGAATGACAAAAGTTGCGAGAAGAGACTTAAATGTTAATTTGAGACAATAACATACAATCGAACTGATTTTGCTATTCAGTATATTATTTTCAATAAAAGTTAAATTTGCATTGTGTCTACGATCAGCTATAAGGAAGCTAAACGCAGATATGCTAACACAGAGCCTAGTGAAAGGTAGAGTATAACCATGAGGGGGCGATCAGTTTTAATCACACAGCTGATAAGCCTCAAAAGCTTACGCTGAACTCTTTCGAGTTGACAAGAAGTTGAAGCTATACTGATATGATAAGTCGTATCAACAAGAAATGAGTATGTACATATAAAAAATTTGGTTTACTCACCAACGACGATATGAGATCGATGCAGGGAACGTTGTCGACGTAATCGACTTCCACGTCGCAGTGTATCCCCTCGTCACGACAAGATTCTATGCTGGATTTAAATATGTGCGTATTGTAGAAATGCTGCATTGTCTCGGCGCAAAGGTTGATGCACAGGTGTTCGAGTTGACTAGGCTGTAAAATTCGACGAGATGGTTATTATTATTTTATGTGTGTGCCCGATTAGGAGGAGGTTGAGTTGGGTTGGATTGCACGTCCCGTAATCGGCTTTTTTTTTTTTATTTATTTTATTATAATATAAGTACACGACATTTGTGTACAAAAGTGATAGATGAGTGTTGTCACTAACAAGCAACTGAATATCATTTTATTAAATAAATTATATCAAATGTAAAATTCGGTGTTCATATACGCAATATTATATCCATACTGTATCGAAATCGTAACACTACGTACCTTTGGCTCTTCGAACCCGAACATGTCCAAGATCCCGATGGACCCATCCGTGGCGTGCCTAGCGATGTTTACGGCGTTGTTGAGCGCGGCCATCGACTTGCTAGACTTGGAACCGGCCGTACCGATGGTGGACGCGTGCTGACTGGCGACTTCGGCTTGGTTATGAACCGAATCGTTGGAGTCGCTACTCAACGTACCCAACGTCGAACCTAATCGTTTCAGGCTGTTGGCCCGGCGCACGATGGTCGCCACGGTTCTGCAGTACAGCGCCTTGGCCAGAGAGTCTCTTATCGAATTGGCCTGTGGAGTGGTCAAAAAATATATGTAAAAGTTAAAATATATGACGTGTGATGAATGTATTGATTTAACAATAATGTATTTTTTTTTTTTTTATTAAAATGTCTATAAAAAAAAAAAAATGAGTTTATATATTTTTTTAGATATTTTGATTACAGTATGTTCAATTATTGAACTATTTATGAGAAATCTTCTTTTACGTATTCAATTCGTAGCAGCTTAGCTATAAAAATCGAACATTTTATAAATTTTTATCTAAAAAATAATTTGCATATTTTTGTGGTTTTGAAAAAAATATTATCAAAATTTAAACTTTAATGTCTATCTATGTGATAAATAATCTTTAATATTTTTGAATATATATTAAAACAACCGTTATGAGGAACTCGATATTTATAATAAATATTATTTACAGAAAAAAACTAAAAAAATTTCAAACATTTTCAGGACGTTTCATGTGAGACGTAACGTCATAACGACGTACTATATAACTTTTAATCATGGATTATGATAAATAAAACGATATGTTTTGACGATTTATTTCGATAGACTTACTGTGTTGGCATCGCAAGTTGTTTTTATCAATTGGGTGTTCCCCCGCGTAGTTTCGGAATGCGTCCTGGTGGTAATACCACGGAAGAGCGACGGGAACGTGATGCCCAGCAGCCGAGCTACTGACGCTAATTCGGTCTCGCCTTTGGTCACCACCTCACCAGACCCGTTGTCCGCGAAATTGACGTTGCCCAAAAGCAGTACCGCGGCCAGAACCCTAACCACGTCCATGAACGGGATGCCGAGGAGACCTTTGAGAACGAAAAACAAGCCGAATTATAATACATATTACGGTAAGTACGATTAACGCAAAAGTTTTTGATTTCAAACGTTTTACATATACGCATGGCTACTGTGTAGGCACATACCTAAGCACGATTTCCACGACTGAAATCTAATCGCGTCCTCGGCTTCGTCCTGCTTGGTATCGCCCTGCATCAGGTACTGGAGATTGGTCGGCGAATATCCTTCCAAGTTTAATTTAACTGAAAGTAAACAACGATTTAGTACAGCATGAATACTATATCATTAAATTGGCAGTGAAGGTAATATTGATATTATATTATAATATATATGATGAGGACCTTCGTATAATATACATAACCCACTTCTTTCTTCCTGAGATAGGCCAGCCAGCATCTGGTAAAATATATGATAGTTCTTTTCATTCGGCAGCGGGTGTACTACTCGGGTCTGATCCAAGAAATAACAGTGTATCTTAGTCCTGTACAGAGCACCATCGGTTACCTGTACTTCGATGAAATGACCCTGAAAAAAAATGTCACAGACGACTGTTTTACTAACTTTTTGTCTCACACATTAAAACACCATAATATGTGGAAGTAGTAGAGAAATCATTAAAAACACTGTTGACGTTTATTTTTAAAGTATGTCTTTGCGTGTGCTTCAAAATTTCAAAAATCATTGAATAAATGCAAACGTGTTTATGGATGAACGTGCTCTAAAAATCTAATGGCATACAGTTTATAGTATTATATTGTATTCATCATCACTTACGATTCGACTAGATTCCGAGTTCGAAGACGTCTTGGCGGATCCCAATGACCTGAGAACGGTGAACGCGGCGGCCAGATGTTTGAAAGCGTCCGTTTCGGGTCCACCTCCGGCCACGTCGAACAATTGTCTCAGTAGCAACATCGAAGCGTACGTTTTACCGGAACCACTAACACCTTGAAACGAAAGTTCAATCGTCACAACGTTATAAAAATATATTTCCGAGTACAATATAGGTACGTGATATTTGTTTATTTTATTATCGTATATATATATATACACTCAAAGGTTCGATAGGGTTACGAGTAATATGTTCTTGTGCGGAACAGATAAGTAGTTTTTTTTTTTTAAAAAAAACATCGCACATCGATAAACAATAACATTATACTAACCAGAAAGTATGATGGCCTGTGGATATCCGGATTCGGTCTGCTGTCTGACTGCGTCCAGAATTACCTTGTGCAACTTGAAGTCCAGTGTGGCGCCTCTCATACTAGTGAGCGTCATCGGGTTACCAATATCTTTGTATGAGTTCATGCACAGCAGAATGGGTCCCACGTTGGTCTGAAACAAAAACGCATCACGAAAAATAAGCTTCTGAGTTTGTTTTGCTTTAAATCCGTTTCGCAGGTGGCGAAAAATAATCATTTACAAATCCTCCGCCGATCGAGCTGCCAGTGCCATAATATTTTATTAGATGTTCTATGTCCGAGAAAACTAGTTGAATAAGTCGTAATATAATATTGAAATTTAAAGTTTTTTTTGTCAAAAACGTGAATTCCACGTCGCGATAAAACAGATGAGATTACCTATATAGTATACGACAATATGTATTCATAAGTAATAACTAATAGGTTTACGTCATAATCGGGTGTATATACCGCACAAAGTTGCGGACAAAATCCATTTCGATTTTCCCCGCATGAAGAAAAACTAAATGAAAATTATTATTAAGTATAGGGATTACTCTATACGCGTCGTCGTCTAAACATATAGATTTTCGCTATTATTGCCGTAGCTGTAGTGGACATTAAACAAAAATTACTATCAATTCGTAAAATTATTTTCTCATATATTATTATTCTTATTTCTGTCGTATTCTAGTATAAGTGCGTTCACGCCGTACATCCTTTCGGCAATAAAAATAATACGCGCGCGAGCGTACAATATATAATAATTGGCCCGGCGAACAAATTAGGGGTTTCTCGTCAAATACGACGGCGTCGAATTCGAGGAGTCCGCCCTGCAGACTACGTATACGTGTATATAGACGTATTTCGTATATTACACAGCACACGTGCTTCGACGCTTAATAGGTTCGTCCCGAGGGCAAGATCATCTATATATATACTTTTGTACGTGCAAGTACAAGTGTGTGTGTGTGTGTGTGTGCGTGCGTGCGCGTCTGTGTGCACCGGGCGCAGGTATACCCGATTTAGGTTTTTTTTTTTTTTTAATTTCACGTCCTATATTTACTATATGTATATATTGTAATTATCGTTTTATTATAATATATATATTCTGTGTGCATGTGTGGTTACCACCGCATCACCCCTCCCCCACCGTTCAGTCGTGAAAGATCCATTGGACGTCGCCTCCGGGCATGCGTACCTATGTATATATAAATACGACGCGCACGGGTAAATCGATATATATACACAATAATAATCGGTGACGGTCGTATTATTATTTATTATTATATTTCGTCATTATTATTACACGCCAGGTATTATAGGTCGTATAGTATATCGCCGCCGCCACCGCCACCGCCACCGATTGGAATTCTCTCCTCTTTCACACAACAAACACGTTTATCGACATTTCGGATATGATCACTGCGTACGACGTTTGCGCGGATGTGAGGGTAAATTGATTGATATTTAACCAGAGATCCGAATTAAAACGTATCATTAAGTTACAAAACATAAAAGTGTGCCTATCTAACTACTCTGCCAAATAAAAACATAAAAATGCTGTTTAAGCGGGTCGTTTATAGACCGATAAGCGAGATAAAAAAAAGTAACATACTACTCGTTATTTTTTTCCTGCAAGGAAAATTGGGGAATCATAGATATGTTTTAAAATTAATTCAGCAAATTGAGACGATAAAAATGTATTTTATACAAAAAAAATTACAACCACGAATTACGCGTTAATTTTGTTGTCGAATTTATTTATGTCTGCGAATAATACTATTGATACATAAAATATTGATTTTTTTAATAACTCCCTTAAAATAAGATATTGAGGTTTATTGTTTACTACGCCGTGAACACTTGCATTATGGTGTATTATTTATTTTCGAGCAGATTTCTTGCAGGAAATGATAGTCCTTGCTATATATATTATACATTATGAACACTTTTTCGGATGAGAATCATTCTATTCTGCATCAGGTTCATATGTGATACGCATACACCGTTTACGATGGCGCGATAGAAACGAGAGAAATACAATCTTCGGACTCCGACAAACGACGTGGTTACAGATATCAAATTTCGGAAAGATGTGATTTTTCTTCTTTGATGAAAGGTCCAGGAAGTTATATTATATAATGTACGATATTACGACCGTACATCATATTGGACGCAATCTAATATGATCAGTGCTCGAATTGAACAGGGGAGAAAGTGTGCAAGGGGACAATAAATTATTGTACTATCAAATATCCATGGACTAGTGTTGACATGCGTCCGAACCACGGATATAGATACTTTCATAGATAATTATTATTATTATTTCCTCCTATCAAAATGAAAATTTTAATAATATAAAAAGTTGCTTTTTTAAATGACTGAATGTATGAAATGTAATTAAGAAAAAGGTAGACAAGTGGGTACTACTTTGCTGTAGAGTATTGTCGAGTGTGTCATTATTGTAATAATGGATGTGTTAAATTAAAATTCAATAATTAATCATTGTATACGAAAAACAATTCTGAGCAGATACAGTGTGTGAGCCTATTTGTAGCATACTTTATAACAATACTATCGTTTTAGTAATACTAGGTAGCTTGAATTCATTTTGGCTAAAAACACTGCATTTGCATATTATATTAAAATGTATTGTCTTGAAAGGTTAATTCACACTTTTTCTCAAAATGTTGATCTGTAGCCTGTAGTTAAGTTTAGGAATAAAAATTAAAAAAAAAATGAAATTCACGAAAAAAATTTTTGATTTTTTATTTCTGTAACCAAAGGCAACCATTTATATCCAAACAATAAATACTAAGAGTTACTATAAGTATAATAATTTGTAACCTATGGTATCCATCCATTTGTATCCATGGTAGCTATTTAAAAATAAAAACAAAAAAAATCGAACATTTTTATCGTGAGTCTCTTTTTTTCTTAATTTTGTTCTTCCCGACGTATTTGAAAACTACTGAAAATTCCTTACTTTTAACTCCCAGAATATAAACTAGATTTAATTTCTTATCAGAAAAGATGCTGAGGTTGAAAATCGGAGTAATTTTACTGTCTTAAAAAGTAATAAAGAAAAAATACAGAAAAACACACATCATTGTAAAATCAATTTTCTTCGCTCAAAGTTAAACATTTTAAAAAATTGTGCGAGTATAAATATAAACATTCACTTAAATAGTCACATATTATCTTTAAAATTTATATATGTGTAGCTGAAATGTAATATTTAAAATTTAGACAAAGCGGCGATGGAGAGGTTTTGCCCCCCCCCCCCCACCTCAGGTCTGTGTTAAATAATTTTTCACTAGGAGTATATTTTTTAAATCGTTAGATTAGGATCCTCTAATACTTAATTTTTTCCAATTCGAACACTGAATATGATGCGTATAATACCGAACCGGACTTATAGCAATTACCTATCTTTGTAGGTGCTCGAAACACAATATTAAAAAAAAAAACACTTAAAGAACGAATTCCTGCCATCTATCGACACCTCGACACACCCTGTATATACACATTGCGCGATAAGGGTGTGCGTAAGGCGCGCACATAATTATATTATTATTATATCGACGGTTTGGCACGCGCGTTCCAAAAATACCACACTAGAGTGAAATCCTCTACCATCGTCGTCATCATCATCAACATTATCAACACATCAGCAGTAACCATCAGTGTTATATTATTATGGTTGCGTACGATTTCGGAGTACATATAATATTATTTTGTTATACACGAGTTCATACTCGATGCGATAACGATATTATTGATCACGGACCGCCGCGCGCTGGAAAACGATTAAGAGGAAGCGTCCATCGAAACTAGTGTCGAAACTGTGTCGTTATTCAAATATGTATGAAACTTGAAAAAATATAAGGATAAAATATATTGAAAAATATTTTTTTTTGTTAAAAATTATGTTTTGTAACGAGTATTGAAACCATGTAAAAAAAATATTTTTTAAACCGTTTATACTTTTAGAAATAACGAGTCTCTCACGTTAAACGGATCAACCGTTATATGGTGGATATATATACATATAAGTCATATAGATAGATACAGAGTAGATCCACATGCGACTGTGTTTGTTTAGCCTGTGCGCCCGTACAGAATATTTAAACACATAATATATTTTAATGTTATTAGGGTCGTACTCGTATGTCATATTGTTTTACAAACGCGACGAGACGAGACGATAACGCAGCTTAGGTTTTGATTATATTTTAAACATTATATTAAGACCTCATATTTTGTATTTTGTATGTGCTCGTGATACGTTTGTGTGAACGGAGCGCGGGGGTAAACGAGTAGGTATACTAAGGTATGAAAAAGGGTATAATATTGTGTCGTTTTATTATGTTATACGGTCTGTATACGCCGAACTTGTATCGGATTCGTGATCGAGAGTTGAAATGGCAGGTTGGCACCTAAACCTAATATAAATAATAAAATATATTATCATCTTCACGTTTTGTCACCACTCTTTCTGCATCCGTGCCTACAAATGTTGTTCATAAACACCAAACAATTTTTATAATATGCTAAGCTCAAGACGTATGTATACGATATTTGATACGAAAAAAATTATTTTATAGTCATATTTTAAAGTTTTTAAGTCATATTTTTTATCAATTATGGTTGTATAAATATTACAATTTATACTTACAATAATTAGAAAGGACCGGTGCTTTACAAAATTGAACGGGATGAGTGGGGTTGATCAACAATTTCTGACCAAACATTTTTTTTCGGCATTTATAAGGTTTTTATACTTTTATGCAAAATACGATTAAGAGAACATCGGGGAAATTCTGTGATTAATTGAAACAATAGTGTGACAATTTTTCAAGCTCAAAAAAAGTAAAGTACTCTCCATTTTTCCCCACACATTATTTTAGACAAGAATCATGTATATTTTCCTTCAAACATAAAAACCATTGGTTAATTTTTTAAATATTAAAATATTTATGTATTAATGTATTATTTATCACTTTATATAGTTATCCTTTATCGTTGCTTTATAATATTTGATTAAATAGTTGTATATAATTATAAATACTAGGTATATATGATATTATAATATAAAATTACATTTATTATTCAACGGGAGGTTCTATACCCACATTTTCACCGGTTTTGAATTTCAGTGACTTATTTTTGAGAATGAGGAGTTCGGACCCTGGAAGCGGTCCCCACATTATAAAACGCCGTTACAAAGAGAATATATATCAGTAGTACACCTTCAAAATTTGACAGTTTCGGCGATTGTATTCCATTAGACCGGTAACAAGAGATCCGACATTTTCACACAATAAACGATGCGCGTTTGTTAATTATTATTATTTGATTGTTGTACACACGTTTAAGACAAACAATAATATAGCAACAACAATAAAGCTACACGCTGAAGCTTTATTATAATATATGCGATACTATTAGTGTGTATTTTCCTCATGACTGCGAGCGGACAATATAAAATAATAATATTTTAATGATCCGATAATTATAATAATATACGTTTCTCAGTCAAAAGCTGTATGTACATATAATAATGCACCTACTTTTGTTGTACAAAAAGATTCGCTGCTCACGTGATAGAACGGGTTGCGAATATCGCATACACGTAGTCCAAGACGAGGTTAGTACGGGAGGATTATATATTATTTAGGGACAGAAGAAAACCAACGATTTTCGCACTTGAGAACAAAAAAACATAATAATACAAGTCATGATCTATATACCAACATTGCACGACCGACCGCTACGTTGTCCGGGAAATCGTATTATTCGATTTATTTCCTAATCGTAGTATTCGACTACGTTAATTAAATCCAGTGAAAAATGTCCCTTCAAAAGTGAATTACGCGAATGTTTATATAGTGATGCGTGTTTGACGAAATGGATACCTACGCTTCAAACTATTCGAATACTGTGTGAGACGTATGTACTTATCACGATTTAAGATAGTTACCTATACAGATTATGTGTCTGCAGTATCAAATATACTAATGAAGAGGTTGCGCGTAACAGGGAGTAGCACAAGACAGGTAAACGAAATTCACGGAATTGCCACCCGTGAGAGACCGGTGTCGGTCGATAAGAGATATGAAAAAAAAATCTTGTGATCCCCTGCCTCTAACCGGATTCAAACACCTAATAAAAAAATCTCTTCGTGGTCAATATATACGTGTATATATTGTATGTACAATGATAGCGCTTACACGAATATTATTATATATAGGATGATGTAGATACTACATTTATCGCGCGAATCAGTGACCGGATATAAATTATATTCTGCGTTTATATATTTTATCGCACGATTTCGTTTATTTACTTTCGAAAATGAAAACAGTTGAAATAATTATGAAAACCTTGAGAATATATGGAATTCAACTATTGCTGCTTGTATAAGGCGATTTTTCAAGCATGCACATCCTTTTTTACTTTAAATTATTCATCAGATTTTTTTTTGAGAATTTTGATGTACTTACCTAAATCAAAATTTAAACGAGTAGATTTTAAGTTATATAACTTATTCTACTAAGGATTATATATCTACGGTAATGGGATAAGCAGATACAGAGACTTAGATGTTTTGAAAATGTAAGTAATTAATAATGACTACTGATCAATTAATATAAATAATTTGTAAAAATGGTCCAACTATAGTAAATATTACACCCAATATTACTTATAGTTTTTATTTTTGTAAAATCATTTTTAAAGATTATTATCTTTAGTATAAACATTTTAAAAATATAGAATTTACTCATTAGAATTTTGATTTAGATACATCAACATTTTCAAGAAAATTTGCCATTCGCTAAATAATTTGCAATAAACGGGTGGGGGAGAGGGTTCTCATTTGAAAAATAGAAGTTTGTATCGGCCATAGAACCTTTCTGAAGTGGTACAAAAATATTGATAATTCGAAAATATGGTCTTTAAATATTTTTAAAAGTTCGAAAAACAAAATTTAAATTGCAATGTGCAATCCCAGTAACAATTTTGTAACTAGAAATTAGACGACCCTAATATTTATAAGTACGATCGTATTACGACTCCAGTGCTGTGCGTAATGACTATACGTGTAATGCTGCTGAATACAGTAAATTCGTGACATGTGCACAAAAATGTATAAAACGGACAATTTTCATGACACATTTTTAGGCAACCAATCCACTACTAAAATTTCCGCCAAAAACCACTCTTATTCGACAGTATATTCGACACAGACCTCTCTCGTAAATACTTTCGTCCGTATGGGACATCTGTAAATTCAAGAACTTTTAATAACACTATTATAATTCAACCGACTAGGATTTCATATTCAACACGGGGTTAAAACTTTATATTATAATGTGTGGTTGACATACTTAATACGCCAAATTGTATTCATACCTCGCGAAGTCCAACAGTCTTATAATAAATAATTTGTGTTGAGACTTCTTTGATAAAAAAAAAAAAAAAAAACCAATGTTTAAGTAACTCACAAACATTTGTGTGGCGCAGAACCGACTCTGTAGCGCCTTGAGCACAGCGTCCTCGGTCAATGGCCCAGGAAGATGGATCAGATCGCCGCCTCCGCCCGCGGTCAACCCGTTGCTGTCGGGTCCGCTTTCGGCGGCCGTCGTCGGTCCATGAAACGACCGGCGGTACGTCCGCTGGTTATTCGATTCAGTCTTTTGCTGCGTCGCCACCGCCGCCGTCGAAGTCGGCGACGACGTAGCATTTAGACACTTTGCTACGGCGGTGGCAGCTTGGCCGCCGTTTTGCGATTCTTCTTTGCCCTTGAACAGTTTATCTGCGCACAATAAAAAAAGACACATCGTATAAGTACAATATACGTAACTATATATCTCATAATTTAGTTATTCAAAAACGACAGACACTTCTACAGTAGTGTAGTAAATCGTTTGGTTGAATTGTTCACAATAACTATTAATACGCGCCAGTGGTAGATCTCGGGGGGAGGGGGGGGCGATAGAGGAACGAATATTTATTTATTAAGGTTTTACGGGCTGAGCCCTTTGAACAACAGTGCGTAACACATTTATATATACAACAAGAAAAAAAATACTAATTAGCTATAAACTAAGATTTACATAAAAATGTTTACAATATTATTTGATAGTTTAAATGTGAAGGAAAGGTCCACATTGGCAAGATACATTATGCCCCTAATAGGTTTATTTCATATATAGTTTATGGAGGATCGTGGAATAAAAAAGGAGACAGAATGTTGGACACATCGTTGGGGGACTTTAAAACTATTCAAAGATTGAAGGGTAGGTGAGTTTGTTTTTTTCAAATAGGATATTTTTAAGAACTGGAGATTTAGTGAAAGTTTGCGCTTAATATTATATTAAAGTCAGGATTGCAAATTAAAAAACTAAAAAATATGAATGGAAAAATCTGAATTTTTACATCGATTTAAATAAAAAAATACTATAACAATTATAGGTACATAAGCACCGATACTTGTTAAACATCCATGTTAAATTGTATTGTTTTAACTTGACAATGAAAGCTGTTAAGGACTGGAATTTATTTACATAGTATAGTAAACTTCATTTTTTGTATTTAAATATTTGTTTGTGTATTTTGTAATTAATTATAAATTGTGTATAGTATCTAAGTCAATAATAGAAAAATTCCCATAAATTCAACATAGAAGTGTACTTTGGTTTTCATTAAATGGGACGTTTTCGTCTCTAATCATAATTTATCACTATTATTGAAATTGTTATCAGTGCCGACTGTATATGTTACTATATTACTACACCATTATCGTTTTAAAGTTAAAAGTTCATTATTAATCATTAATCATGTATTTTCTATGCGATTTTATTATTTAAATATTAACAGTGTACATTATTATACAATATATAAATTAATTTACATATAAACTTATCTATTCATACTTATTCGCTCAAATAGTATTTTTAATGAAATAAACACTCACTCAATCGGTCTATTCACCCAAATAGACCACATTTTGAGTCTATTTCCGTTTTAATGTATTTATATATAATTTATTATAACTTATAATACAACACGAGTATGGTGGCTTGGTGGTAACTATACGTCTATACGGCAATAGATATAGAAATATTACATTATTAAAGTCATCTGCTATCCAGTAAGTTATAGGCTAGTACAGTGGAACACCTTACGCGCTAAATGTCTGTATTGCACCGTTAACACACGATTTCATACCAGGAAAATTTAACGAACCGTATTCGTGCGAATTATATATCTACCTAAAATTATTATTATCCTCGCACAATACCGCCACCGCTGCAGCTGCAACAGGTACTACTATACAATCATAAAACCATAGCTAAAAGAGTGTTCTTCGCAGGATGCGATTATACTTTTTTAATTATTACTTTGCGACTCACAACTCTGCTGCAGATATTATATTACACAACTAAATTTTTCCCATAGTACTGAACGGCGGAGTATACCATTACTACTAGATTATAAAAGCACCTGATGATCATCGCGTTACAAAATAAATAAAATAATGATGATAATAATAATTATGATTATTATTATTATCGCAGACGTCATCGCTGTGTACGAGAGGAAATTAATTTCACCAAAGGTATATAATTATTACTATATTATTATGCGTTTAACATAATGCACGTTATTACTACGTATACATATGATATTATAATGGGTATATTATACACGCGCTGGACGGTTCACATTAATAAAATATAATATTGTTAACGTCCGACTTTTGGTTGATGGAGTAATTACCGATGCTATTACGCACTTGAATCGCCATCATTATACAGCACGTAGTCGTGTTATATTGTATTATAGGTATTTTAGATACAGCGGTGGTACGGTATCCGGATACTGCAGGACTGAAGTACGAAAAAAATTATAATCGATTCGGCTAATATTTTTTTATATTACGTATCGATTATCTACTGAAATGCACGTAGGACATAGCTGCTACTACGTGAAGCAAAAATATGAAAAGCCAATCTGGACATCGACTGTTTTTCATTTTCAATAATGATGAAAACGATGTGGTCTAAACTGCAGATGTTCGAAAAACGTTATAAGTACATCTTGGCTGCATCAGCATAACTACGACGATTTTGGTTAATAAATTATGGTATACATTTTAGACTTGCGGTATAAAACGGGGGTTTTTTTTTTTAAACGATTATGCTTTGATGATTATAGTACCGGTATGACGGAAACTATTGTATGTGAACCTCGAACTTTGTGTCATACACGAAATTTTCAATAAACGATAATCTGTAATATATTTTTTGATTATATGCAGGTACTGAATACTGAAACAATTTTTCGAGTCTATCAGAAAATACAATAATAATACGCGTGTCGAGTTACATTCGAAACCGGGTATTCGCTATATACTACAGTTACTATTATATATACGGGATGATTCACTAAGCATGCTCACCATCATTATATTATACTATACTTTTAAAAAGAATTCAGTCAAATTCCGATATTTAAAGTTTTTAGATATGCTCAAAGACCATTTTTCAAATTCAAGAATTTTTATGTACTACTTATGCAGGAGTGACCTGTAGTGATATAAATTTCTGTTTTTCAAACGAGAACCCCCTTTTTTATTATAAATAATTTAGTGGAAAATTTTTTTGAAAATGTTGGTGTAGGTACCTAATTCAAAAAAACAAGTCGGTAGTTTTTTTGTTATTAAAATTATTATACAAAGTATAATAGTTATTAAAAGTGGTTTTACAAAAATATAAAATATATATGTAATATTGGATCTAGTATTTATTATACTTGATCCATTTTTACAAATCATTAATAGATTAATATAAAATACTAAAATTTTCAAATTACCATAGTCCCTATAATATCTTCCAAACATATTATCATATTATATATATTATCCTTAGTACACAGAGTAAGATAAATTAAAGACTACTCATATGATTTTAAATTCTGATACCTAGGTTGAAATTTTCCGAAAAATTATCTGCTAAATAATTTATAGTAGAAAGAGAATTTTAAATTGAAAAACAGAGGTTTGTATCTTCACAAAAAATTCATTGAGTAATAAAAACAATTTAAAAAATTTGAAAATATATTGTCTTCAAATATAATTATAAATTCCAGAAATCAGATTTTAAATGATTGCATAATTAAAGGGAAAAAGGGGGTGAGCATGCTTGTTAAATCACCCTGTATATATACTCTTTGACAGCAACAAATAATAATAATAAGAATATAATACGTACACAATATGAGTACACTGTAAATTTATTCGAATTTTAAAAACCTCGGACATCGTAAAACTGTAAAAGCACATAATATGCGATGTGGCATACGTATAATAACATATTATGCAATATCACCGTCGTAATATGATACATAGGACATTTTTACAATTTATTTTCAAAAAGGTTTACGATAATTTATCTTGTATTATTATTACTGCAACTTGTTTGGCACATTTTCTGTCGCAGTTTATCGTTGAATATAGTAAGTACCTGTAACGGGTAAAGTGGGCAACGAAGTCCTCGGTAACACTGGAGGTGGTAACGTTGTCTTCGACGGGCTGCTAGGTGTGGACTTACCGGTGGCCAGTATGTTGTTATTGTTGTTGTTGCTGTTGTTATTATTATTTCCGGTGAAGCTCGATCCGGGAGATTGTTTGACAGCCACCGGCTGAGGACAACCCTGGCCACCGTGCGTCGCCGCCGCTCCTTGGCCCTGGTTCAGGCTGTTTCGGAGTGTGACTAACTCGGTGCTTAGACTTCGCAACCGTTGTTGTAAGTGCACAGCCTCGTTCGAACAGGACGCGTCTGCAAAAAAAAAAAAACCAAAATTAAATTAAACATTTAAACTTTTTTTGAAATGCGAAAAATATTGTACAAAAATGTTATCGTTTTTGTCGATTATTAAAAAAAAAAAAATGGGTAAAAATGGGTAAAAATTACAACGATTGGATTGTACTTGGAATTATTCATGGACATTTTCGTGATAGACTCACCAACTATTCCATCGTCGTATATGACACATCTTGAAGTATAAGGTAGGTCTTATCAATAGGCAGGTCGGTGGTAACGGAGTAATGCATAGTACGCGCTCGTTGATAATTTTATTTTCCGACCGATATTTTTAAAATGATAAACAATTTGCAGCGATTGTATTTGAAAAATTTATTTAATTTTTTCGGTTTACCAAAAAAATAATGAAATATCACATTTATAATTATCGCAATGCATATATGTTTAACTGTTATTTCGATTTTTGAGAAATAGTTGTGAAAATTTAAAGATACAACACCTACATTCAGAGCCGGATTAATAAAATGAGTGGTCCTGGGCTAACATATTTTTAGGGGCCCTAATTTTAAAAATACATTTTTATACTCATATACTTATTAATATTTAGTAATTCAACAACAACAAAAAAACATTTTCCCTTAAAAAGTAAATTTATATTAAATTATTTATTTATTAAAAATATAATTTAATTAAAATGTTAATAT
>JACXSJ010001925.1:0-64618 GCA_014851325.1 Pentalonia nigronervosa | reverse complement strand
ATATATTATATTATAATGATATATAATAACTTGAATGACTGAAGTTCTGTAATATTTATACATGCATACACATGCGAGTATAGGAATGTAAACCCGAGTCGTCGCCGCGTGTTTTTGAAAATCAAGAATTACTCAAAACTAACAGACGTTGTTTTTACATAAGGGTGATAAAAACATACAATATACCGATATTTATATACGGTTTATATTATAAACGCATTGTTTTATATTGGGGTACGTGTACACACCACGTGGTCTGTAAGGGAGAGTGATTTGAGTGTCCAGACGTCTCGCGCCCAAGGGTACGTTTTCCTACATGGCTACAAGAATAATAAATAAAATGTGTGCAGATCGTTAAACAATTAATTAAAAAACACAAATCAGTGCTAATCACTTTTATATTCTTATAATGGTGTAATTATATAATTAAATTAGTTAATATAATAATTATATGGATGCTATAACATAATATTAAGTTACATAATTTTACGTGTGACAGTTTAACATAATAAAGGTAAATATCATTATAAAATACAATGTCCCACCCCCTCTGGATTTTCGAAGACGTCCTTGGACGCCCTTGATTATAGCTGCATCGACGTGTGTCCAAAACGAACTGAAATCGACTGGGACGATTCAGCGACGGTGATATCAAGTCGTTATTCGATATTGATTGTTAGTAACTAATAATATTAGTTGGAGGTTAATAGGTCTATTTCTTGACAGCCCTGTTATTATTATGAAATAAAATGACAGGTAGTCGATTATGCGAATTATAATGTAGATAAACCACCATTTAATAGTAATGCAAGAGATTTGTGTAGACGTTGTGCTTAACCGACATTTAACCGACAAATCCGAGGAACGTCTATTATCAAATGTTTCGTGTGGACCTCCCTAGCGAAATCATGGATATCGCACTACATAGTAGTTTAGAAAGGGTCATCGTCGGCGGCCGTGGCGTATAAGCAATAAAGAAAAATATGTCCAATAAAAAAATTTTTTCCACTGCAAGCAAGCCGAAGCAGTCGAAAGATCTTATTCTCTTTTTTCCTTTTAATAATGTTTATACGACGAGTTTTGTTATAATTATAATAATAATGCTACTCTTGTGTTTTGCCCAGTCGTAAACTACTTTTAACATAAATAATATTATCGTAAAATGTAAATTGTCTGATATGTTTCAAAAACTAAAATCGATCGGTTGACGCCAGACGGCTGGTAAATAGTCGTGAGCTCAAAACCAAAAGGTACTATCACAAATTATAATATTGATTAAGAGAGCTATTTAAACTTTAAAATTTAAATTGTTAAATCTTTTTTCTTTAATAACGTTTATTAATGATTGTCAGTTGTTAAATCTAAAAAGTAAAAATTATCAGTTGTTCTGCATAAGGCATTGTAATTTGGTTTTATTCTAAGTAAAATTTAATATGAAAAAAATTCAATTGTGGACTAAAAAGTTCTCTTGACTCAACGTTTTGATTGTGAATATATATTTTTTCTTGTTGATAAACGTATTTGTTCTGAATTAAATGTAGTTTCCCGAAAAAAACATTTGATAAACAAGAGGGAGTGTGAGAGGGAAATTGTTTGGGCTCCAAAATGTTTAAAGAGTGTTTTTTTATGTATTTATTCTAATATATTGCAGTATAAAAACCAAAATATAATAATAAACTATAAAATTATATTAAAATAAAAAAAAATTAATATTATTAGAAAACTGGGTTGCTAAAAAAAATTTTAAACTACAATCTATTGGCCGTAGCAATTTTCCTCAAAAAACTAGATACCGTTTTCCTCCACCGTCGTTCATTTTCCTCTAAAAAATAAAAATAATTATTGACCATTTTCCTTCAATTTCTATTTTCCTCTAATAATAATTAGTATAAATAATTTATGAATAGCAAAAAAAAAAAAAATATTATAATATTATATTTTTTTATAATTTTGGGATTTTTCAACAACAAATGAATACCTGTTTAAAGAAAAGAAAAACTAGACATAATATGAATAATTATTTTACTTTTTGTAATTACATTCCTAGAAATTTCTCCGTTTTGCAATTTAATAATTGTATAGTCGATTACTCTACGACGTTTGTTTGCTCAGTAGTTTTTCGATTTTTTTGAAGTATGAATACTTCTTATTTTACAATAAATATCAGTTTGAATTAGTTTCATAATATTGAACCACACAAATATGTTTAGTTTTTCTTTATAAAAATTTATAAATATTAGAGGAAAATGGACAACGGAACCAGTGGAGGAAAACAGTATCTCGTTTTGGAGAAAGATGGAACCGTCCAATCTATTGGCCACAAATAAATCAATTTGTAATTACATAATATATAATTATTATTATTAAGGTAGGCACTTCGTATAATTTGCGATATGGTAGAGAGTAATGCATTTATGGGTAGCAAATCTGTATTAACACGCGGGACTGTATATTATTATACGTGTGGTTCGGGTTAAAGCGGTCATATCTTGGTAGGTACCTATAACAATAGGTACCATAAAGCGTTACAGTGATAAATATCATTGACGCGAACACAAATATAAAAAATCAATAACTATTAACCATAATCCATCGTCGTTGTCTGCCTGAATTCTCAATCGGTATTACACTGATCTATAAACGAATTGTTATGAAATCCACGTGGTCGGCGGTGACGAAACGAAGAAATCGACAGTGTTTTTTACTAGAAATATAATCATTTTATACGGGATTTTATAATTTAAATCCATTTAACGTAAGATATTCAATTTTTCAAAAAATTCTGTCGTTTTTGAAAATTATTATTTTACATAATTTTAAGTCATTACGAAACAACATTTTTGATAAAAAAACAATATTTTTTATTGTTATCATATATTTTTGAGTTCTTTACTTTTTTGAATGACCTTTAGCAGAATATTATTCAGAATATATTTTCTATATATATATATATAAATTAAATTTTAGGACAAATATTTCATTGTTATAAGTTGCTTTTACAGAGAGTTTTAAGAAAAACGGATTCGCGTCAAGTCAAAGATTTCACTTTGCACAATATAATAACAATAATAATATTATGCGGAAAATGAATGAATTCAGAAATCTCGCGCAAGTCCATTGTATCGAACGACGACTTAATACAGGTACCTGTACACGTGTTCCGTTATTAGACTTATTATTTTACTCGTAAATATATTATAATTATTGTTCACTGAAAAACGACGGCGGTTACACTCATGAGCACAATAATTAATGTTGCACGCAAACATTGGCACAAATCGTTCGAATGTATAGACATTATACTCGATATCCCGAAAAACCGTGTTCCGTCATTTTCGCTCATCTGCTTTTCCATATACACTGCAGCGTCATGTCATTTAATGTGCCCGAAATCGTTTGATTGTGACACTAATGATATCTACCTTGCATACTATTTATTCGTTGTAAATAATATTTAAATATTATATTTGCAATTCGTAGGGATTTAAATACACGAACAAACAGTATCTTTATTTATAAGTAAATACAATTAATATAAAAAAGAGGAAAGTATAGATACCTAACCACTTTGCTGTATAGTAGGTGTTCGTCGTCATTGAGGAGTAAGTCACTGTGCATACAATGTATGTGTTAAATTTAAATTCAATGATAAATTATTGCAAACAAAAAACGATTCTGCGCGGCGACGGTTTGTCAGCTAATATTAATAAATATAATATTTTATGATATATTTATATTTTAATTAAATCAATTTATTTTACGATTAGTAATTCAGTTAACATCCAAATTTTAAATAATCCAACATTCAGCATTTAACTGTGCATTGTATACAAGTAACTGTAAATTCTAATATATTAATAGTGCCAAGATAAGTGTCTTACACTAAAATAATAATATAACAGAACCATGTGTTATTATTTAAGTTTTATCTTAAGGTAAGGTTTCCAAGTCACGGTAGGTCGATATGTCGCGCCTTGAAAACCATGCCTTTATAAATATAAAAAAATACTTAATTATTTTAATACTATTATATTTATTTGTATTATCGAAATTATTTCAATGTCAGGTCGTATATTTTATCAAGATTTATTATTTATAATTAATCATTACATCGCTTTGTCAACGTGAATAACTCCGTTCCAGTTCGGCGCCGTATGTATCCACATACAACTGGTAGTCGTCCATCAAACTACTAACCCTTTCTGATAATCTCTGTATTTATATAATCTCATTATTTATTTTTAAATATTTGTAACTCATAAACTACACATCCAAAATTTGATTTTTGTATATCCAAGTACTCCAAAAATATTCTGCTATGAAAAAAAAGAATTAAAAATACACATTGTCAGTAATAAAAAGTTGAAAAAATTAAAAAATATTGTTATTTTTTAACCGTTTTATATTATATTAAAACACTATTTCCAAAAACATCAATAGTTTTTCGAATGAAATCAGTGTATTAGTATATTATTATTGTTGGATGGCCTCCGAGGTTCACGTCACCGCGGACGGAATATCATAATATTATCGTTACTCCGGTATGATAATAACGATAATATTAACGTCACAGAGAGAGAATATCGTGGCCGAGTCGTCGAAGAACATTATTATTAATGTTATACGCACATAAACTGAACGCGTGGCATTTGCTTCAGATGGTCACGATTGTCTGTGCGCGTTACGGCTGCAATAGGTAGTACCTACATGGGAGTTCTAACCTTAGTGACATTTTTTTTTAACATTAAAAATACAGTCAATCGCGTTCAACCCGTAATAAGTTGTCGTTCAAAAATGTTACCGTTAAAATGACAAGGAATGTGTGTAAATTTCAACATTTAAAAGTGACTCAATTTCGTTGTATTATGCAACGTAATAAGTTGGTAAATATCATATTTTGGTAAGACTACCGCCGCCCATTATATAATTATATTATTATATTGACACAATACCTATCTATCAGCGGTCAATTTACCATCCTCTAGTTGTCTAGTTCATAGTGATGGTGAAACCTAACCTAACAGCGACGTGGAGTGACGATACGAGGATATTCACGGAGACCAGCACGACTTATTATAATATAATAATAGACTTTTTCGTTCCGGTCTGATAATTATTGTATTATTAGCTTATTGAATCGCGATATTATTGACCGTTGCGGGTGAATCGATAATAATTTTTAACGTCGAAATCATCGATGGCATTACGCCTTACAAAACGTCCAAATCTAGGATGTCAACGAATGATATTCTGATGGATAAGTAAAAGATAGTGGAAATAACCTTTTAAGATAATTTATTATTTTGATATTAGTTTACGAAATTGTTTTATATTGGATAATATTATGAACATTCTGAAAATCTTAAACTCGTCATATTCGTACAATATAGGTACATATATATTTTAAATTTGTATTTTTTTTTTTTTAATTAAATATCCTGTTAGTCACACCATCAAAAATATCTAACCTTGCAGTAATGTTGAAATAAATCCAAATTATTCACGACGTGGTCGTCTATTTAAGAGTAGAAAAAATCCATTTCCCTTAATTATCGTGAATAATATAATCTTATACTATAAAATGAAATATAATATATAACATATTATTATATAATATAAGCATGTAGAATAATAGGTAAAATATAGCAATGCTATTTTCGAAACGGCGAGCGACTTAACCTGGCTAAACGGCCTTCATTTGCTGACGATATTATAATATTATAGGCCTGTAATTGTGCAACCGGTGAAGTCGGTAGATCCGTATCGCGATTAATATTTTAAAAGATTTACGTGCGAAACTCGGTCGTAACGCGTCGTCGTGAGATCGTTTTCGAGACGTCTATTTTTATTTACATAATATTTTTTTTTACCCTCACTACCGCCGCAGTGTTTATTAGAACCCGACGTACTCGTACATGTACTTGTTACAGTTTATTATTATTTCGAGCAGAACTCATAATGTTCGCCTGTCTTACTTGCATCCAATTCGAATTCGAAATGCAAAAGAGGATATAATATCATAGATAATAATATATACATTATACACGGATGGGACATTACCAGATCGAAGAAAATACTAGTTATCGAAGTGGTTACATGTAATTTAGATGTGGTATTATCATAACCGTAACGCATATTTTGAAGCGGATTCATAATATATACTTATTCGATTTGAAATTTATAATAATAATTTTCAAATACTGACAAATTAGTAGGTTTAATAACAAAAATGAAAAAAAAAATTAATTTATTATTCAATACAAAAATCGACATATATTGGATTGGTAAAATATATCGTCTTTATTATAAGCTACTATCGTTCTATAACCGCATACAACCATTATGGTAACTATAGTAAACTCTTCGCTCACAGTATATCGTGTATATTAGATATGAGGAAGTCCTATCAATGTACATATTATATATTTATAATAAATCAGAATTTAGGGGTTGTCGAGAGTGAAGTCCCAACCGATCATCTACATATTGCATATTATAATGTCACGTGTATCATTATGTCTTTCAGAACAAAATTGAATCAAAGGGAGTTTTTGTTTAAGACTTACTGACTTCTGCAGATATGTACTGCGGAGACTGCCAAGAACTGAAAGATAACCTTAAATTTTGAGAAAGAATTTTCTAGATATTTAATTTGTTTTTTATTTAAATTATACATAGTTTGAAAAATATTTTCAAAAGGTGAAGGCCTCTCTACCCATACACACACAATCAACCCAACACCCGTCGTACAGTACTTGGCAAATAATTATTATTATAGATTGTTTATTAGAAAATTCGAGTTAATAAAATAACACACACACTTGAAAAATTACTTTTTTCAATTCGGTCGCGTTATACTCAAACGTTGTGAAATTAACGCGTTTAATACGGCAATCGTTGTGGACGACTTTCGCATCGTAGGTACCTGTTCAGATATAATTTATTCTGATAATATACTTGACATATAATTTTGTCGCTTCGTTATGTACGGCGGGTTGGCGGAAATTCGTCACCGTTCAGGTTCTCCATGAACGGGATTTCATGTGAGTAATACGTGTCATTATAATGCAGCGAGCTAGGCTAGTCGTGATTTAAATGATTACGGAAATGCGCGAAATCGTAAACGACATTTCATTTTCGGTTGTGTTGTATAATACGTATCATGCGTGTATGGCATATTATTATATTTTAAACTCAGCTCTCCCGACAAATGAACGCAATATCATCATAATATTATATAATATAATCTGTCTGTTCTCTATTTTATTGATCCTATTTCAGAAACGACGACTACACGTATAACGTCGGATTTTTTCACTTTTAATGTGCACTATTAACTGATATATATATATATTAACTAATTGGATTTCTTCGTTATGTTGATCGATAGTATGCGTACATTCGTCACACCACAGTTATATACTCAGATAACCGTGGTCACTGCCATTAGTCGAGGTTCTAGAGACCTGTTAAAATATATATATATAGTGTCCAGAATACAGTGAATACCTGTCGAATACGTCTCTTATGCGAAATCTCTTAAGACCAATAAAATTGTTTGTCTTTGACAGGTTTCCACTTGACTGAATAAAAATTAATATTCTGGCTTTTTGAATTCAACATTTACATTGAATAAATACCTAATTAAAAGTTTCAAAAAATTATTTATATATAAATGAACCTAAGAAAATAACAAATATAAATTTAGAATGATAAAAATCCATGAGTATAAATATTACAAATTCCAGATTTTATGCTAAGTTTTTTGGTTGTTTTTTTCTTTGACAGCGTTTTACTCAACTTGTAAACTTTGCTCGTGATATTGTTTCAAATAAATCTGAATCACATTAATTCACAGAAAATTCTTTTAGATTCTTGAATATTTTCAATTGGTTCAAATTAGTGCAAGCGTTACACAAGTCTCGTTTTATCAAGGGTTTCATCTTATGTTAAATAATAAAAATTCGTCGGAATCAAATTAATTTTTTGCACAAGACAAGATTCTGTATTAAGAATTATATAAGTTCCGCTGTATTAATTATACTTAAATACATTTTTTTTAATACAATCTTTGTTCAATTACACCTTTATGACGTGAACGATTTCATATTATGTATATAATATTTTTAAATAATTATTAATAATATGATGTTATTATCATACAATTTTAGTTTACAATAATCCTATAATATTATTAATTTTTAATTGAAAACTCAACATAATATATATATTTTGTAGTTGATGGTTGTAAAATTTGTTTAACGTCATATTATTTTTTTATGACGCTATATTACAGAATTCTAAGTAGATACAAACTCTAAACCGATGCCCACGCATTTAATACGACATTTTCTTTCGGAGAACGGAAAATGTAGTATTGGAAATAACTGCAAAATATATTAATCTTCAAAAGTTCATGTTATTGTTTTCATGTATTATTGGTAGATATATTCAAACAGTACAGTTTTACGAAATCGTCATAACTATAATAGTATTATACAGTATCATTATAGTAATACAAACCACATAGGCTTATAAGTCGACATTTTTGATAATCTGTAATACTTATGCCAACTCGTTTTCATTATGGAGGTGACAAAAAAAAAAAAATAGCAACAACAATTTATACTAATATATCGAGACCGAATAATATTAATTTTTTGTTTTTTATTTTTACATTTAGTCCGGTCTCCCGCGAAAGAATAACTGCAGCAGCAGTACTGCGTGCAGATGACTGCAACGACAGGTGATACGCACGCTCGAGTTAACTCCGAAAACCCATAGAATTTATTTCACGTTTTACACTGCTAAACGAGTAAATATTTTTGACAATACGAAAAGACTGCTGTTTTTTTTTTTGTGTGTGTGTGTTTTTGTTTTCGCGGTCCTATTGAAACAATACACAATGAATTACGAAAATATGCGTAAATGGCGCATAATATTCTAATATCGACCGGTGCACCTATGACATAACCCTGAACGTATAATGTAGTTACCGCGAGTAAAAACCCTCAAGCGCTAAACAATAATATAGTAATTATTTGGCCGCGAGTTCGAAGTAAATTCTTATTTTTGAACCACGTGTAAATTGTATAACTGAATTCTCTTGGAGAAGATTTTTTTTTTCATATTATGTTACTATTCTACTAGCTATCACACTAAAGACTAGACTATCAGATGAATAAGTTTTTAATACATATTTTAGCTTTCCAGTCCAAAAGTCCTAAGTAATACGTGTATATTCACTGCAGTTCGTGATAGTTTTATAAATTTTAAGAAATTCTCTAACTTTTCAAAGTAAAAAATTTTTAATTTAAAAAGGTTAAATATCCATTATCCATATTATGATAATATTAAATTTGATGAAAATATATTATATTATTTGATTGTTAGGTTTACAGACTTGAGACTATCGTATATAGTTCAAAAATTACAACAAAATTATATTGCACAGGTTCTTATTGTCTTTGAAATATTTTGTAAATCTGACTTTTGAGTTTCAATGTGTATATAAATTAAAAGTAAATACTAAAGTAAAAACTAAATTTATTATTTTGCGGTTAAAGCTCATATAATGAGATGTATTTTTTGGGCAAATACGAGAACAATGCTGCTGGAATGAATGTCCTAAAAAATGCTTTTATACTCTAAAAATTCAAAATAACACACCTTTCAAATACACTTATTTATTTTTTATTTTAAAAAGTTTTAAACCAAAAAATATTTTTTGTTAAATTTAAAAAAAAAAGTTGTACAGCACTGCATTATTTTTTTCAAGTCATCTACGTGGACTTTTAATCTTAATAAATAATTATTCTCATTGAATTTTCCATCGTCACTCGTGCAGATTTCTATGTTTTCATCATACGGATTCATTTGAAAAATTACGGTTAAAATATAATAATATTCGATTAGATTAGATATTTAACCTTGTTAGCACGTTACAAAAGTACTTTTTAAATAAAAGTCTTAAAATAAAAAAAATAAAACCAGGATTTTAGTATTATATTCTCTAAAAACACTAAAATGCTCTAAAAAATGAAAAAGTTACCTTAAAAATGACATTTGTCGAAAAATGCTTAAGTATGTTATAAAACGAGCATCACATATCTTTAAAAAACAATACAAAGTGTATCAAAATCCCAGCCATAAAAATTATTTTACTATATTATTATATTATTTATTTTATTATATAACGTTGTCTATTGTAATCTAACTTGCGCACAGTTTATTATTGTTATATTGAAACACTAAATTATTATTATTAAATATTATTATGTCTTAAGACCGTCATGTATCGATTCTCCGTTATGAAATCCTTTAATCGGCTCTGAAATGCCGTCATTGTTTACGCCATGTGACTGTTCGTTGTTGTGTGTTATTCTTTGTCAACGGCATCTATTTTATTATCATTATTTTGTTATTATTTATTTTACAGCCGTGTCAATGCTGGACAGTGCGTCTTACTATGTATTTAAATATAAAATACCTACATCATAATATTATTACCATACCACGCAAGTTAAATAAACTGTTTGAAATATTTATCAAGTCTCACGGCAATTTTTAAAATAATAAAATATAATTATCTATGTACTATTATCTAATATGAGTCTCTGTATCGATCTGTAATTTAAGATTTTCGATTCTTTTCAAAATATATTATAAAATTATAATACATGAGACATATTGGTTATAGTTAATTGTTTATATTACTTATAATATATATTTTATACGGCATTTGTATTTTTACAGAACGTAATAATATTATGTAATATGTATGTAAAGTTATACTATATTGTTGTATGCGCTGTTTACACCGAAGGCCAGAGTTGATAATAAAACGAAAACACTGCGCTTCAAAATGATATTATTCGTTATGAGTTGTCATATTATATGCAGTAACCGTACAAAATGTATTTCGAACAATAAACCTATTTTTTAATATATTATTTCAAACAGCAAAAACCATTGAAGCGACATTACTCAGTTATTATATTAAGTAATAATATGATTATTGCTATAAAGATTGTGACTCAATAAAGTTTAACGTACCCACAACACATTTAGATGGACATTTTCAAAATTAAATGTCTTTAATATAAATGTAAAGTTTTTAAATTAAGATTCTATTAACTCTTCGAGCTTTGATATATTATATTATATTATACACTTACGTAAAATAGATATAATTTGTATTGTATAGCTTAACAAAACAAAATTAACCTAAACAATGAGTAACAAAAAAAAAAATACGATATCTAGATTATCTTAACTTACATCATCGTAGTATAATTTAACGTATTTTTAAACGTGTAAGACTAACGTTTTACACACACACACACACACACAAGTCTATGTTATTATAAAGAGTGAAAAAATACGAGGTTTAAAAAAAAATTCTCACGTTCATTGTTTTATTACGAAACTTGAATTAATTTTTAGGCCGACCTAGTGACCGAGATCTGTAAAATATGAACCCTTTTTTTTCTTTTTGCGGTACCCTGACGCCCTTATCATTCTTGTTATTTTTTATTACCGTATACGAATATAATATAGAGTGCACACAAAAAACAATATAAAAAATAAAATACGATCTAAATGAGGATAACGGTCTCGATCCCGCATTATTTTTTGTGGGGGTAAGTTTTTTTTCCATTTTGAATTTTAACGTATCTGTGTGTGCCCTCGTTTATGCGTAATTAAGACTCGGAGGGAAAACAATACGATCCGATGGAGAAAAAAATAAAAAAAATGAAAAAACCCACAACCGGACAGAATATCCGTTATCTCGATTCTGTGGACATTCATAATAATAATAAAAAAAAAGTATGGAAAAAATTGCGTTTTCCTTCCGACTGACTCTGATTTAATTATAAACAGTATTCACTCTTCGGAACCACACAAGTGTACTCAACGAATTATTTTTTAATTTATTTCGATTACGGGGTAATTTTTTTTCTTTCGTCACAAAAAAAAGTCTATTTACTTCTCAAAATTATATTTAAAAACAAATTTCTACGTAATTCTGTCATATAACAGCAAGCCGCGGGGTACATATTCCTATATAATATTATATTATATGTATGGATAGATGCGTATTGTGCATATTTAATTGAAAAATATTACACAGATAGGTACTCGGAATTTACTGCAGAGTTCGTAATGGCTGCAAAAAATGCATCCACCGAGCTAATAATTGTTACAGAATAATTCAAATAATACAATTGTACACTTGAAGAAACAATTACAATATTATTGTGTTGTAAATCGACTATCGAGCGTTGTTTAGATGTTTCGTACGCTGTGATAAAAAATTACTATATATTATTAATTATTATCAACAATATATTATTATACAACGCGTTTTCACGACAAAACAGTATTATACAACGTATACAACATATTCGCAACTCCGCGACAGTAACCGATGGGACTTGTGCTGTAGGTGAGATTTGGCCGAATCATTGCAGTCGTGCACGGAAAGCATTCACGACTAGTACGCCAAAAATTGCGTTATTTACACGGAGACGAGACTTTGAGATCAAACACCGCCGAACAGAATACAATATTCTCTTTTTAGTGAACATCAGAGAGCGATCCAATGTTTTTCAGTTTGGGTGCAGTTTTGAATTTCGAACGTCTCGCCTACCAATAGGATGCTATCTGAAAGCATACATATAGTGTAAATCGCGACACACGCAAAACTAAATAATGGCGTTTCGACAAACACGCGTGACTGTCCGGAACACGGCGAGCACAATATATTTATTGCATATTATACTCGTCACGATTAATGATTCATACACCGTTTAGACGACACTTCGGAGAACCATCATTAGTGGTATAACGCGTGTAAAAATTCGTTTTGAGACGAGTGTAACCTATGTACCGGGTGATCCATTTAACGAAAAAAACACTCTTTATTTCGAAAAACAGTACGCTATCGTTTTTGAAAATATTTCTCTTTACATAATTTTAAGTCGTTACTAAACAATAATTTTTTAAAAAAATTTTTTTTTATGGTTATCGTTATTAAATTTTCACAATTTTGTTCGACGAAATTCATATTTTTAGTTTCATATTTCTAAGCAGAATATTATTTGGAGTATTTCAACGTATTACTCGTGACACGTCACCGATATTATCATACATTCACACACACACACACACACACACATGTCATTATAATAGCAATAATATTATAATATATAATATTATTAAATTATTAAAAATGGGTCCGTGGGACACGTTGCGCTGATCACACACGACATATACACCTATCACGCATAGAGCGAACGGTCGTGCAGCGTGCAATGGTCTTATAAATGTTATTTGTTACCTGTAGTAAAAATCGGTACGGCCCTCGAGATCGATTTAGGTTCCCGGGGCGGTTGCTTTCAATACCATAAAATATATTATACGTCATAAATACTTTTGACAATAAGCATAGTGCGTAAATACGCACAATCCGTACAGTAAGCATAATAATAAGGACTCGGGCGATTATCGATATACCGCGTCCCCGGAACTGAATAATAATATAAAATATTATTATGTAATATGTGAGTAGGTACGTAGGTCGGTAGAGTCTTCGTCGGTATAAATCACTGGGTTCTCGGCGAACGGGATGTCCGGAAACGACCCTGCTGCAGTAGCACCATTGAAATGTTAATGGTGTTACATCTGAGAAAAAAACGTAATCATAAATAAAAAAAACGTTTCGCCGACGGGGTCTTCGCGCGCTAATCACGTGCGTGTATGTGGGGAAACCTTTCAGGTACGGGACGAACAAAAAAAATAAGCACAATATAAATATACCGGGGTCACCGGAACTACCCTATGCGTGCATACGTTGTGACGGGCGAACCGTCTTTCTTTTTTATACGCACAACGTACACCCTAACCCTTTTTCAGACGACCGGGCGCACCCTTGCAGCAGCAGAAAAGAATGTGTATTTTTTTTTTTTTATTTGTTAGTCGCCGTGCCCAGTCTTCGTCTCTGTCGTCGTCGTCGTCGTCCCGCACGAGGAAGAAGATGCGCGATGCGCGCTGAACGGTTTTTTTTCCACTCTCTTTTTAATAGTTCTATTGTGCCCGCTTTCGGATTTGGAGCCCCGATCGTAGGGGGTATAGGTACAATGCGCATATGATCCTATATGCATATGAAGGTATAGTATTACTATACACAAAAACGTACGCGTTGATAGTGCGCAATAATAGATGAACTACTGCTGCAGGTACCGGACGGATCGGTCGAATCGGATAAAAAAAAATCTCCACCCAGAACAAAAAGAAACGTCGAATAGAAAAAATAAAATAAAAAGTGCTCGTCCCAACCCAACAACAACGTACCTATTAATTCTTCTCGCACGTCATCATTGGATATACTCAGATACTATGGATGTACGCACGTACAACACCATCCATTACTTATACGTAAAAATATACTATAGGTTCTGTATAGGTAACCATATTAAATACACGCACCGCCGTTTGACGATTCCACTTCGATGAGCTTTTGCGTCGCGCGCGTGTTAAATAACTGTGAGAATAATATATTTATAACCGTCCTCCTCCGGAAAGATTTCCGTTTCACAACAAGCCTTGCGGCGGCGGCGGCGGAGTTTATGAAACTTTTACTCTATATTATTATTATTATTATTAGGCTCAAGATGCATATTATGTAGGTGTAGTATTGCTAAACATAAAAGCGTACGTGCGTTGATATAGTGCGCATCAGGCAATAATGAATGAGCTGCTGTTGCTGGTACGTCCGGATCGGCCAAATCGGTTAAAAAAAAAAAATCATTGCCCGGAACAAGAATAAACGACGAATAAAAAAAAAAAAAAAATGCAAAATAAAAAACGCTCGTCCTAAACCTGCGACAACTGCAGTATACCTATTAATTCTTCTCTCACATCGTCATTGGATACACTCGGGTACTATATACTAATAAAATATGCACATACACACACAACACCTGCAGCTATTGCCTATACGTATATTATATATTATAGGATCCGTATAGGTAGGCAACCATATTATATATATTTATATAAACGCACCGCCGTTTGACAATTCCACTTCGGTGAGCTTTTGCGTCGCGCTCGTGATAAATTACTGTGAGAATAATATATTTATAACCGTCCTCCGTAAAGAATTCCGTTTCGCAACGAGCCCGACGGCCGCGGCGGATTTTGTGAAACTTTTACTCTACATATTATTATTATTATTATTATTGTTATTATAACATTCGTGCTATACGTGAAATGACTTGCGCGGGGCTCGACCTCGGTCCGCGCGATCATCGAAAATAATAATAATAATATAATTATCATAATATAATATATAAACGATAAACGCGTACCTACAACTCGCGTTACGTGTTGTTATTATCATTATTATCATTAAAGCGATTATATTATAAGTGTAGGCTAATAGAATTTTATTCATCTATTGTCGTGTGTGTCATGTATCGCGTAGTCCGTATATACGATTATTGTTATTATAGTAATTCGCAGTGTAGCGTTATATATGGGTGAGGATAGTTATGTATATAGGTACACATAGCTCGTCGACGAAAGAGAAAGGATGATGTTCGCATAGTATAATATTGTTTTTCTTCCGTTTCAAACAGGGCTTGCAAGCGTTATATATGACAAAAAACGATTGCGATTTGTAAATGTAACTAAAACGGAAAACATTAAACAGAAATAATTAAGTACCACAAAGCATAACGATTAACAAAATATATAATATATAATTTAACATAACACTATAGGCGTGTTTAGGGGGAGGGGGTGTGGGCACTGGTTCCCGGCGGACTGTGACTACTACCTCTAAAAATCTTGCCTAGATAAAAAAAAAAATCTTGGGCGATCGCCGATCACTATTCATTACAGATTTTGATAAGGTACTTGTAATCAATAACCTAGCCTATCAGAATACTTAAAAAGGACTATTCTTATAAAATTGTTGGAATCAAAAAGAAAAATGTAATTTTTTTAATGAATAGGTACATATTTTATAGAAAGTTAAACCTTTGGTTAGTAGTTTAGTGGTCATTCTGGTGATGGCGGTTTTACTAACTATAAATCAAAATTGCCTGGACTGATAAACCGTCAGTGTCGAGCAAGAATTGGCAAAAAGTATAAACTTTAATGATGCCAATGAGGCTTTTAAAGTATTATAACAATATAAAAGAAATTGATTTATGAACATTAATTTTTATCAACAATTTCTAATTTACTAGATTATCTATGCAAAATGTGTGTTTTATTTTAATTTTAAATGTAATTTTATTGTTTTAACACGTAGATGATTATACTTTTCAGTTATAATTAAAAAATGTTCATATTATTGTAAGTTTTTTAATAAAAAAATGGATGTCTAAAAAAAAATAGGTCACACAATTTAAGAATTTGTTATGCCCCTCTGCCACCAAAGTCTAAACACGTCTATGAATAACATAAAACGAAATATATAAAAAATATCATTAAATAAAAAATTACACAAAACGAAATAATTTAAAAACTATTTGTTTAAAAACTATAATATTGGTTTCGTAGAAATATTTATTCCACACGGTTTATTAAAGTCTTAACTTCCAATCGAAGAATTTTTTATATTCCGTATCCAGGCCATTCATCGCATTATATATTATTTTTAATGATAAAAGATAAACGATAAACGCAAAAGTTGTAAAGCGTTTAGATTGTAAATAACGTAAAACAACATTTTTTCAAATGCAATCCCTGGTTTCAACAGACATACATAATATGCAATCGTGCGTCTACAAGACATACTACCAATACCATATTATCATTCCCCATGCTATATTCCACGTGGAGGTAAAAGCTGGCATTTCGAATTGAAACGTTTTGATTTGTCGCCGTATCCATGGGATTTCGGTACCTAAAATCGTAGCTTACGCACAAAATTAGAATTTTCAACACGTCGCGTCATCGTTGTCATTGTCGTCTTCATTTATGCCAAATAATTACCATAAGAACTTCATAGTCTGTGTTATATCTGGTGAACGGGTGAAATATGATAAAATCGATGTTTCATTCTTATAATATTATACAAATGAATCATTATTAAAATGTTATATGTATATTATATATTTAAACGACATCGCATTACCCAATATAAAAAAAATCGCATTGGTAAAAAAAATTAATAATTCTCAATTAATATTATCCATATGCAGGTTTACAATAATAATATCAATGATTCATGTGATTTCGATAAGAAAAAACATCGCAGAGTGTGATTACTACTTAATATTGAATAAACTCGACGCTATAATATTATTGAACATAATATTTTGACAGGTTGTTGTTTGACTACAGATAATATAATTATTTCCATATCCATAACAATACTCAATGAATAGAAGTATCCATTAATATTATCGTAATCTTCGACAGTCAAACCATTATAATATGACGTGTGTAATGTATTGAAGTATAAATATTCAAGATGATTATTTTACCGGGAAATAGTCAATATTTCAGGAAATACGAGGCATTTTTATGTTGTTTTTTTTTTACATTTTACATTTTTTCTGAGACAATCAGTGAGTGTTGTTTGTATTTAAAATTTAAAAAAAACAAATTTTAATGTCTGTATTTCCTTAATATTCCTAGGCTTACGATAAAATTACTCTTCTGCAATATAATAATATTCTATAGACACTTTTGCTTTGTATTTGTCTCTGGTAAAGTATGTTACAGCGTTCATTGTGTAATACACTTAACTCGCACAGTTTGTTCCCTCTTCCATCGAATGATTCATTATAATCAATTGGTATTCGGTGCCACTCTTGATAATTTGAAAATCAGAAGTTTATTTTTTTTTTCCGTCATCCTTATAAATGATTGTGCAGAGTATATAATACTATTGTGTTTACATTTATTTCTCCGAAACTGTTTTCTGTTCAAAGAAGGTAGTGCCGTAGTGGTCATTGTCGATAAATAGGGGCCAAACATTATAAACAGCGTGTTTCGTACCTATTATGTATCTGCGGACGTCCACGTTTCCTGCGTTTTCGCTTTATTATAAGCCAAGTCATTTAGGGTCATCATTGCATGATATATAAAAAAAAAATAATAATAAGTTGATAAATACGTTCGGAGCAGATGAATAGTTTTTTGTTATAAGGTTAGATTATACGTTTTAGATGAGGTATGGTTTTTAGAACTCTTATATGATTGAATAAGCAATAATAATATTTTAACATACTATTACTTGTATAATATACTAATATGATATTACATTATTACTTAATAACTGATATATTGTGTATAATATGTTTTATTTATGAAGCTATTTATCATATTTATAATAAAATATCAGGTAAATATTTGTGAAAGCTTGTTAACAAGTTAAAGAAAAACAGTTTTCCCATTAAAATCGTCACAGAAACATTAGACAATGTTCCTACAATAATTATAGAATAATTTAATAAATGACATGATAATTTTTATTTGTTTTATTTTACGTATATATATATATATATATATATATATTATATATTGAATATATATTTAACCGTAAAAACGTAAATTAGAAATCAACGCGAATAACTAATCAATAACGATACTTTCGATTAAATTAGACGATGATTTTTACATATATTAGTGATATCGAATTTTAATTTTATCTGAGCAATGCGTACGTATTCGATATTTTCATTGTTGCTAGTAATTTATTTAAGTCCATCATTCATTACTTACCTATAATAGTGTTTTTGTGCAATTTTATCTGCTGTTGACATTAGTTTGGGTGTTCGTGTACTGAATAAATGTATAATAAATACATTATTTTGTGTGTAAGTCAAAAAATACTTTTATCCGAAAACGGTCCATAAAAGATTACCGATAATAACTCACATATAAATTTTAACATATTCTCGACATTGCACATTTCGAGCAAATATTTTATTAGACAGTATAACATTAATTCTTGTATATAATATATACATGCAATATGCATGCGTATATATATATATATATGCAACCTTTAACATAATATCGCGTGCCTGTTGCAGATTTAATAAACCGCAATATCGCCAAGATAGATACATATTGCCCCAGACAGCAGTGGCAGCTATAGATCAAAGCATGTTTAGAGAGAAAGTGAGTATGTGGGCAGAGCGCAGTTTGCAATACAGCGTGGAACTATTATAATATAGGCACCTATATGTAATGTAAGTTATAAATGTGATTCGTCCTTTCGTTTTTCCGTAAAAGCCTCAAGTGAACGTGTTGATACGTTATATGTACTAACTGCAGTACATGTAGCTTTCCAAGGTGCTTTTAAACCAGCCAAATTAAAATCATTTTTAAGAAACACGAACATTTAACAATTCAATTGTATTAAAAAAAAAAAAAATGGGCTTACTAAGTAATTTACAAATGCGGTCCCATTTAAATATACCACTATATTATAATATATCATCATTTATTATCGTGTAATTATTATGTTATTATATGCTATATGTATTAACGCAAAAATAGGATAGTAAAAAAGTGCTTAAAAGTTTTGTTAAGACCTGAATGATTGTCCACACTTATAAGTGTTAGAGAATTTGATCAGATATAAAAAATACCAAAAATAATATTATGTATTATAAAAAAAATGTAGTTTTCGTTAACATCGTCCATACGGTACGTAATAATGTAATATTCTCAATAGAATCTGCAGCGATGGAGCGTTTTAATATATTTCAAAAACTATTGACTCAATCATAGCACGTTGTGTGTTATGTAGGTATTTACCTAAAATTGTATAGAACAAAAACTTAATAGATAGCAAACAAAAGTTTACGGATCATCGATTATTTGAAATCCGTTTGCGCTGTCGAAAAAATTGAAAAACGCCAAGTCATAAACGATACAAAATATCGCCGTTTCTTCCGTCGACAACAGATAACCCCGTCGGTGGCTCCATTACTATAATGATATAACGCACATGTACAGTTGTCAGGTTCATGCACATCCAGTCTTTTAAACAGTACACATATGATAATATGCTAATAAATATAATATAGGTACATCTGATATTGATATTTACGTTCACAGCTATTATATATTATGTTGCTGCAGTGTCTCTGGGGTGCCGTAAGTCTTACACACTGAAACTGTAGGCAGGCATAATATTATAATGCGTATATTTCGCGTAATCAAAGCACTTCCTCCGTCAACCGCACACAGAAACGTAGAAAAATGCGCGTTTCGATATTATTATATTATATTATATTATAGTAGTACCTATTATTGTTGAACGGGTAAAAAATGGAAAATAAATTTCTCATTGTATTTGCGGCAGCGTGGAAACATATTACAATAACAATGAGGTCCAAGACGACAAATTGAGATTTGACCCGACTTGCGCATACATATTGTACACGTATGTTATCTACAATGTGCGTATATCGTGCAGTATAATTTGCATATAATATATTTCGTTGTGTGCATACATATTATATATATATATATATAAAGAGAGCGTATCGGAAACTTATCTGTACGCGCGCGTGTTAATAGGTATTGTATATATAATATAGCGAACCGAGAGCGTTCATTGTGGCGACGGAATTGTGTCGTCACGGCCATTGATATCATAGACGACTGCATACGACTATTATCATTAATATCACACCGTACGATGAATGATACGACATTATAGTATTATGTAGAGCTGCCGACTACTGATGTCACCGACGCACATCCTATATTGATATATATATATATATATAATAATAATGTAGTGAAATCTCAATAAATATGACGTCTTATATCTATAATACCTCTATATACCGGTATCAATTATATATTTTTTTAATGACATACAGGCCATTGGACCTTTCGCACACTCCTACCAAACTTCTCTATCCATTCCGGTCCATTTCATCATCCAATCGCTTTGACTGAGATATCATACTTCTTCACCCTATCTAACCATTGGTGAGTTCTTCTCCTTGGTCGCTTTTTTGTTAGTTTTCTGATTAAGACATTTCGTATGAGAGTTTCACCAACTCGCCGCTGACATGGCCAGTTCATTCCGACCGTTTTAACTTTGGATTTACTTTGGACACTTTTTTTCGGTCACCAGACGATAACGTTTAGGTAATATGACCAATAGGTCATTCGTTCGACGTAAACAATTTGTAAACGGACGACAGACAAAACATCGTTTAAATACATTGAGTATTACGTAAATGGCTGGTATGGGCACCAAACACATAAAATTTATTAAATGAAATACGTAACTACAAAAAAAAAAAAAAATTAAACATCAACGTTGCGTTTCGATAACAAGAAAAACAAACAGTTTAAAATTCATAACCGCATACAATTGTAATTGTACTTGGACGTTTACGTTTATCCTATATATAATACACTGTGGCATTCTGTACAAAGTAGGATTACCGTGTTAATTATATACGTAGTCGATGGTAAATGGTCAACATTCGAAGCGTTTCGGTCATTTTTTTTTTTTTTTTTTTTTGGGGGGGGGGGGTGGCTAAAACTTCGACAACTAAGGTCATTAGCCTACGGAATTGTGCGGGGTGAGTACTGTAAGGTTTTTTTTTAACACGTGTGTGTATGTGTGGCAAGGTTTTTACTATTACAAAACTCGGATGGTCACCCATCCGGGAATTAGTAGTAGCGGACGTTGCTTACTCTTAGTCGCAGAACGCGACTGGTAGCAGCCAACGCGCCGCGCCAAGCCACGTTTCGATCATTATAGCTAATATACATGAGTATAATATGTAATTGCAACAAATATAATTTGCAGTGGACACCGTTTAGAAAGAAAAAAAAAGTTTTTCATAAATCTTCATTACACTATAATAATAAAATAAACGTCTCGCTTGTTTTCTCGTCTCGTTCCGCGATTCAAGTGTAAAACAGGCAATTTATTTACACGCACAAACCGGTAACTAGGTACGACGACACATTGTAAAAAATAATTCAAATTAATTGACCGTCGTAACAATTAACAACTCCCCTGGTCGGCGTAGGTATATAATATAATATTTCGAGCTCGTTCACGACGATTTAATTAACCGTGCTTATGTGATATACGACGAGCCGAACGTGCTCAGACGTAGTAGACAGACAGACGGCGTTATTCATAAATTATTATAACATTTTTAATCGTCGGGTTCGGATTGTAGTGTTTCAGAGACAAACGCTTTTTAAATGATAAAACATATTATTCGGTATGTATAAAGTATAATATTACTATCGAAATCGTTCACGGCACATAATAAAATTAATTAATTGCAATATAATATATACGTTGTATATTATAGGTATATACGTAATAATGTGCTTAAATATTTTTTATAATAATAATATGACTATTTATCGCCGGCCGTAATTGCAAGTTATATTGTTTGTAAAAAAAAAATACGATAATATTAACAGATTTACATACATCATTATGCGCCTGCAATGTGTATGTTTAAAAAACCGAGTAAATTATGTTCACAAATAGTTGTAAAACATTTGTCATTTTTATAATGATGTCCGACGAGATAACTGCGGCAAGACTCTCGTTTTCTAAAAATATATTTTAGAGTTCTCACGATGTTAATTGTTTTAGACGTATACGTCGTGTGATCAATATTACATAAGTTCACGAGTCGGTTTTGTTATTTTTTTTTTTTTAACGACAATAAGTAATTTCATTCCCGCCGAAATAAATGTGTAAATGTGTAATTATTAGTCATCGTTGGTCAATAGGTACCGACGTCTTGTGTGTCAATGGATCGTGCGATCGCCGCGTTAGGTTATTATTTTTAAGGCCGATGCGTAGTCCTATACTGATAATGATAAATTACAAATCACAACAATTTTACTGTCTAATACCATAAAATAATATGTGCGCTGGATACGGTATATCAAAATCATCGTCATTGCAAGACGTCAAAACGCGTTGTAAATAGATTAGTTGACAGTTAAATATTACAAAATATTATTTTACAATAACATATTAAAATACATAATAACATACAAGCATATTATATAGGATCAAAACAGATATATATATATTGTTTACGTTTTCATTATTAAAAAAAAAAAACAATAAAAAGAAAAAAAAATTGTTCTTTATTGGAAAATTTTGTAGTTGAAGTGGCTATTTTAGCTATTGGCCCTGTACATTAAAAATAATAAATTGTATTATAGGTATTGAAATGTTGTGGAAAAAATACGTACCATTATTTACATAGGTGCCTACTGTACGTATTATAAAACATAATATTATATTACCTATCCAAATATAAACGATAAAACGAGTTTGCTCGGATTGAAATTTAAAATGCAGTTTATTGATGTGATATCATGTATGTATTCAATATAATATTAATATACGATCGCGATTAACAGCAAGTAATCATCCGACTCAGACGTAGGCGTGACGCGTGCACGGTTTTCATATTTCGCTAACTTGACCTATCGCTGAACCGACAATTATAGGTACCTACAGGTATATAATATTATAACGATTATATTTTTTTTGTATTTTAATGAAATCCTATTAAATTGCTGGATATGATAATATTACGAAACAGTCTGAAAATTACTATCGTGATTATTTATGATTAAAGTGCAATGCGAAAACATACGACGTATTCATTAGTCAAAAAGTTTGTAGAATTTTAGAAGGGAAGCTTAAATGTTTTTATATCAAGCTTACATAAAATTAGTTGAACATATTTGCATAACCACATATGCTCCATAACCAATGATTTGAATAGTTTTTAATTCTGTTATCATAAAATTTATTACTGTACAATAAACAATAACAATTAATAGTATATAGAAAAGTATAAATTACGGTTAGTAAAAATAATATTTCTGTAATAGCAAAATTGTTTATATTTTGTATTAAATACTCAAATAAAATAAAATGTTTTACTTCTGAAACGAAACTACATTAACCAAAGATAAAAATATTGACTCCAAAAACAGACTCTCAACGTAAAATTCAAACTATGAATATTTTTTAAATAATAACAAATTTTTCCGATATTAGGTACATAATTATACTTATGCAATAATATCCTAAAAATAATAATATAACACACTCGTCAAACGTTGAAATCGGACATTTTTTTTTTAACGATTAGGTCCCGTAAGCCCCTCTCCTCTCATTAACACCTTTGGCATTGCCGCAATAGAAGTACACCTATTTATACCTATCACTGGTTCATGGTAACCACGCAGCTGGTAATAAAAATGTTTTTGTCGGTATATAATTTTGCAAAACACGAAAACTCTTGTGTATAGGTATATATAAATATATAAATAGCAAAGCGTTTTCATATAATATTAAAGTAATATAAAATATTATGTGTATATGCCTAATGCTTATTATTCAGTTTCACAACGTCGTCTTCTATACATAGGTACTATTCACGTCTACGGAGGGAAATGCAATATGCGATGTTTTTGTTTTCGTGGTTTGTTTTTTGTTTTTTTTTTTTTTTTTTAATACACATTAAACCGCTTCTGTGCGTGTATATTAGTATAACATAGGAATATTGCTATGCTTTTATAATTAAGCGAATTTTTTGCAATGGTTGAAGAGGTCTATATATATAGTAATATATTTTACCGCGAACTACCCGTGGAGCTTTTATTTGTTTAAACTTAATATCCACTAATACTTGTAGTTTTGACAATCTTCTACTAAATTGTTGTTTTCAAAAAATCACTTTTATACCGTACCGCGAGTGTACACTAATATTATGAACTCCAACCAATACCTCCGTAAACGTTTTCCTTATGTAATATTATAAATCATGATACAACGTGGTCGTCGCCAAGTCATCGTCGCGTGAATAATAATGAAAAAAAATAGGGTTAATATTATTTTATAATATTATATCGTTTAATAATGAAACATATTATAATATTGTATGTACGTACACACGATAATAATAATGTATTATTATCCGAACGACGACGGCGCAATAATCGTTTTTTAGCCGCCGTCGCGTAGGGTCGTTTGTCGAGTCGCAGTTAACTGTACATAGGTGTCATTATTATAATATTTTTTAACGGCGATATTATACTGTAGCAGTGAGCATGTATTATAAATATAGGCTCATTCATTTAACGAACGCATTTGTCTAAAACTCGCACACACTCATTATTATTGTTATTATTATATCATTCTAAATTTTAATTTCGTGTGTTATTATTATAATATCAGCCCGATACATATCATACACGACGACTAATCGACCATAAATCCGCGAACAATATTAATATTATTTTTAATGGCTCCCGGGGATGAAACGCATGTGTATATAATATACAGTGTCTGTGTCTGTGTGTATGTGTGTGGGTATATGGGACGCGGTTTTTTTCACGAGTTCGTCCTGACCGTAAATTTTTTTTTTAATGTTTTGTTTGGTTATTATCATTATTATCGTTTTTTTGTTTGTATATTGTCTACGCGCCGTCCGATATACCATTTATATTATATAAAACTTACTACGCATATATAATATATCATACACACACACACACACACACACACACACATATATATATAGGTATATAAACGCGGGGCGTGACCGGGAGGGATAAGTATAAAAAACAAAAATAGCCCAGTCACCACCATGATATAATATATATATATATATATGCCGTCGCGGGCGCCGGTGACAGCAGCAACGCATAAAAAATTAATAAAAAAACAGTTATTCATTGTGCAAAGGGTTGACGATGAGAACCCGGTCCTGCGGCAGTACCTACTACGCGGTACTTGGTTCATTACACCGTGCGTATACTATTTCATATACGTATATTATTATACGCGTACAATAATAAATTATGCGTATAATGCGCGTGTACATGGGACGACGGTGTGAGAAAAAAAACCCCGACCAGGGCCCGGGTTGTCGCGCGAACCGGTCCAAGGGACGCATTAGAATATTATGGCGTGTATAAAAAGCGCGCGCGCGGTCAGAGCCGAATAAAAAATAACCGAAAATAAACGTAAAAAACGTCCACCGTAATACCATTATGTGCACTATGCACTTGGTTAAAGTTTTTTTTGTTTTATCGTTACGTTCGCGTGATCACCATGCACTGCATCAGCCATTGTCTCGCAATCATGCAAATGATTTACACGGTCGATTTTTTGGTGTCGGCCTTTTTTTCCGCGCCCGACCCAAATCGGCGCGTAACGATCTCGTCGTTGGTTTAACGCGCGCGTTAACGAAAAAAAAAAAAACTCTAAACGAAAAAAAAACCCGACCAGAAAATTAGTACGTTTTGACTGCAATCCGCGGTGTGTGTGTGTACGACAATATAAATTATGCGATGTAATTTTTCAGTTAATTGTCGTGCGACAGACGATCTGGCAGGTTACATATTATACAATATAATCATATTATTTCCTACGTGAAAAACGATATTATGTGAGCGACTGTACGGCGGCGGCGGCTCATTGTTCCGCGTGCCGTTCTTTACATTACATATATAACTAACTGAAATAATTATTAATATTATTTCATACGTGTTTGCATTTTTTTGTTAAATCCAAACGGGCTTTAAACGCTCAGCTATTATATAATAGAGCATCATTTTTTTAGCTCTAAGTTTTTTTTTTTTTTTTGTACAAATTGGTATAAGTTATATATATTTTTTATTTTTACATTTGTCAATTTAGCGCAAATTATAATAATAATAATATGTATACACCGTACTTATCTCGTTGAATACCGTATTTCACTGATTTTTTGAATTGAAACGAAAATAGTGACATTCGTCAACAACTACAGACAATAATGATATACTATATTGATATTTTTTTCAGCGTACAATAGTATTATAAACACGATTTAGAGAAAAATCATTGCACAGCCATTTGTCCATTTCCCACAATGAAACCTTTACCAACATAGAATTTAAGTCACACCACATCCTATGATCGCTATCTTATATATCTATGTCTTGCAGAGTTTGAAATATCTTAAATTTGTACGGAACAGAACTTGAAGGCCCTGAATTATAGTCGTTGAGAATAAAGAATATAATTTTTAATATTATTATTCACCAAAAATTCATACAAATATTGAAAACTGAAAACTAAATTCAATATTTCAATGTACCAAATCTGGAATAAGAGCCTATTTCATTAAAACAAACATTACCGTTTTAATTGTTTTCATATTGATTTATTTTTAGATTCTTAGTCTTAAAATTGTCTGTTTTATTACAATACATTTAATACAATCCAGTGAAAAAGGAACTGTTCGTTGTTTCAAATTTTCAATTAAACTTCATTTTAAAAAGATTTCCATATTATTTTTTTAAACTTATCAATACCGATACGAACCAGAACCATAGCGATTATTTTGTATTCTTCAAAAACAACCAAATACATAAATATCAAAATATTCTTGATTTAAAAACAGATGAAACATCAGCATTGAAAAATATATACACAATAATTATTCTAGTTATTACTTGCTGGTTTCAAATTAAAGCAAATAACACTAATTTTTAAAAATTAACCATTAAGTTACTTAATCGTTCCGATTCAAAAACTTTTGTTATTATATTTTAAATTAAAAATTATAATGTCATGGTTATTTCATCAAATTAAATCGAACTGTAGAATAGAAAAAACAAAATCATATTTTACTTTTTATTTAATCCAAGCAATATACAGAAATTGTGCAGTTTTAAAGATAATATTTTACAGTAAAAAAAACTCAATATCTGAAAGAATATCGCTATTTATAGTGACTATTAATCTTACGCATATGGCATGATCTCAAGATGCATTTTATCATTGTAAAATATAAACGTTTAACGTTTTTCTGTTTAATGAACAAATTGGTGAATGGTGCATTTTTTTTTTTCATTTAAATGAAAAAAATAATAATATGTGTACGCGCATATAATATTATATCATTACAGTGGTTTTGACGGATAAACGAAGAAATTAGACATAATATTGTATATATATATATATTTCGTTTTGTCAATAATATCTACTACAAGTGCAGTTCGAAAAAATGTTTTTGGGTGATTTTTTTTTTTTAGGATTCCGAGGGTGGTTTTAAACGACATTTAAGTGGCATTTAATGGACCACGGTATAGGTCCCCTCGATGTTTACATACACTGCATATATATACGGGCGGGGAGAACGGACAAAAAAAATCGTGGTATAAAAAATAAATAAAAGAAACAGTTTTGGTCAATATTACCTATACACAACAAATACACATACTGCACATAGGTATATAAACCATATTACATTATAAATTCAGGTAATGCATAATAATATAATATGTATATAAAATCGTTGTCGAGCAAACAAACGTAGCGTTATTATACAACGTCCGATATACAGTCCCTCGTATACAGTATTATATTATATTGTCCGCACGACGACCCTATGGAAAGTTTTTTGTTTTTGTTTTTTATACATTTCGTGTTTAGGTATGTTTACCGTTCGTATTTTATACACACAAATAATGTATATAGAAATGCGTGTGTGTGTATATTTATACAAAATCGCTTCCGTTTCGAGTGGACAGACGGATTTTTTTTTCTCGTTATGGGAAAAAAAAAATGTACAACACCGCCGCCCGTATAATAAGGTACCTGCCCAGCTATATGATATAAACACTGTTGCGTGTTGCGTATATATATATATATATATAAGACGTCGTAAAATATTTGGGTAGACCAGGCATGTATTAAATGCACAAGGACGCGGCATAAAACTTTGTGTCCCTTTTTGTCGGTCCGATAATAATAATAAAATTCACCGATATCGTGTGTGTACACACAGTGTTACGCAACACACCGTTGTTTACACAAACCCAATATGTTTATAGGTATTTAATATTTATACAATAATATATACATAAAAGTGAGCGTGTTTTATACCGTGAGAGTGTCCTGTCTTGTCCGTCCGCGTGTACATAATGTGCATCTGTTGATCGGCGGACACTGTACACACTGCACACAGACTATACGTTGTTATGTGCCGTTTAAACAGCAAACACCGCACCGGCGGCATTATAGTACAACTGTAAAGATTTGGTCGAACAGTCGAAAAAGGCAAGCTGACTTGATTTTTGCAGTTAACCGATCAAAGTGCCCACATGACGTGTATACATTCTGCAACATTTGACGGACCTATAACGGTCCACTATAGGTACACTAAACAAGTCCACGACTATTAAACGATTGAAAACGTTATACCTTTTTGGCCCAACGATTGAGAACACTTAAAATTAACAAAGAACCAAAAAACCAATACGGCTGAGAACGGATTTACGTGCAACGTTGCCGTATTATTTATATATATATATTTTTTTTTTTGGTCAAACGATCGATTTTTAGTATAGACACAGTTACAAGTTAATTATTGTTAGTTTAAGAGAAATCTTGGTAATTTTCGGTTATCGTACTCCAATGGCCAGCGACGGCCGAAAAATACCGATTCCGTTATCGTACCTGCAAATATATTAATTTCGATTAATATTTGCTGCAGGTACTATTATCATATCAGATTGCTGGAAGAGCTACGATTTTTTAAAGCATAATAATGCATTTCAGCATATGCAGGTCAATCACAAATATAATTGTGTAGACCCAGATAGCGGGGCACATACTCAAAGTATTGAGCGTTTATAGCAATAGGCTAAAGAACGAAATAAAAGACATTCAGAAACCAATCGGTCAATGTTAGATTCTTATAAAAGTGAATTTCTTTGGTGACAAAAACATAAAAAAAAAAAATCTGTTTATTTACTTAAATTATAAACGACATCGTTAAATTCATGCCTCCTTCATAAAAAGATTTTTATTTTATATTTATAAAAATATCATATTTTATAATTTTTTTGTGTATTCATATTTTATTAAAATAAATTATATTTTTGGTACTTATATTTTAGTTTATATAATAGGCCGGCTATTGGAGTACGAGATAATCGAAAAATATCAAAATCTTTTTATTTGAATTTTTAAAAATAAAATATAAGTGTAATAGTGAACAATTTTATTAATAATAATGATAAAAATTGCTAAAATAATTTTCTTATAATAATAAAAGTATATAAATAAAATAAATAAATAAAAATATTCTAGAAAAAAAGTCATTATTATAATCTAATAAAAACATGTGTACATACCGTCTTATAAACAAAAAATTGTTTGTAAATATAAGTTTAACGTACATTTGGAATCAATAACTATCGTTATAATAATTAAAAACTTATAAAAACATGTAATACATCATTGTAATGAGTTTTCAACCTATATATATATATATATATATCAAGTGTAGCACTAGGTCTTCACCTCCCTTTAAAGGTATAATTTGAATGATGTTATTTTCTATTATGTGGCTAATAGGAGTACAAAATCGACAAGCACAAAGTTGATATTTGTGCGACTATTGTAACGGCCTAACCGTTATTCTGTCGTATCTAAGTTCAATACTTAGACAATAGTATTAACATTACTTTAGTTTCTAATAAAATCCCGATAAATCTAACAATAACAATTATATTCAATAACAATCATTAAATTTGGCAACGTTGCAAGAAAAAAATATTCGAACATTTTCAATTGTATTAATAAAACTGCCGTTCTCAATCGTATTTTGCCGAAATCCAAGAAGTTTAAGGGACAGGAATGCGCTAAAAAAACAATGACATGGATAATGATATATGTGCATACTCGTATGCACTAAAAAAATACTCAAAATGTTGTTTAATATTCACTTATTTTTCATAAATCATGTATTTGTGAGCAAATAATTTTAAGTACTTATGGGTTAGCATTAATAAAATAAAAATATGCACTTACTTTTTTAATTATTATTCTGGTTTTTTATATTGTTTTTGGTACATTGGCCTTAAGATGGAAAAATTATAGTTAAATTAAATTGATATATATTGTACAATGTTACACGTTATATTGTACAGTTGCTAAATTAGAAAATTTAAATATGTTTATATATATTAAAAACAGTGTTGGGCAAAATAACTCTAAAGATGATTACAAATTTTGAGATCGATAACATTTATAATTTAAAATTAATAAATTTCAAAATAAACATACATTGAATTTTTTAATACTTATAATATAAGAATTAAGACTATATTTTTAATGTTAAAATAAATACAATTTAAGTATGAAAAACTAGTTGGCGTGTAATTTATCATAATCCGTGATTAATTTAATAATTTTAATTTTTATTAGTTTCAAAATATGTTTTAAATTATTATTACATTATATTGATCATTAGATACCTACAGACAGTGACGATTTTAATGTATATTCATTTAATTAAATGTTCAAATTGTTAACTATAAATAATACAATCCTTATAAACTGTAATCATTGATTAATCATAGTATAAAGTTATTTTTGCTCAATACTCATTAAAATGTTAAGAAATATGCATTAAATATTTTTATGTTAGTATTTATTTTTAATCAGAATACTGTCATGTTTGCATGAATGCATAAAAAAAACTGCTGTTTAAATATAATTCTTGAAACCTTCGAATAAGTGCGATAACTAAAAAACTGATGACATTTGAAATGATGAATGTACTGTGTATCAAATGTATGTCAAACCAGATTTTGAATTTACTGCTTCCTAAATAATATGCAAATACATCAAATTCCAATCCTTGACTATGTTATCAAACCTAACTATCAAACCTATACGCGTGCAATCGTATTAGAGAGATTGCTGCATGCCACGGACATATATTTTTTTTATGTAAATCTTAAATCACGCGATGATAAAATAAATAGTAATACATACTTGCTTGAATTAGACGTCACAAATGATTGACAATTTTACATGACTAAAACGTATTATTCTATTCCATCTTCTTAAAAAATAAATAAGAATAAAAAAAAAAATATTGGCATAAAAATTAAACGTTGGTCTTGGTCACCGAAGATGTTTTAAGAGTGGTATGAATCTACCACAAAAATGGCTTTTTTGATTATTTGTCTTCGCTAATAAAATAACTCATATCAATTATATAATATAAGCACAAGAGTTTGAGTTATTATATAAAAGTTTTTACTATTTTCTTGTGCATCGAAAAATTTTCCATCCTACTCAGTTTAAATTTTAAATGCTATACTATGTACTACAACAAATATATATACAAATATTTATAATTATATTATAAGCATTAAACAGGTTAAATCTATGCACTTATTGTTTGTTTAAAATTCTTCCATCTTTTGTACAAAATAATATAGCTATAAACTCAACATTTTACATTGGTAAATTTAAGAATCAACTTATATGCAAATATTTTTATTTTTATTTATTTCTTTTTTAATGTCAGAGGGTTTTCACACTGTTGGGCCACCCTTCTCACTTTATTTCATGTTGATGTTATCTAGTTAAGCTATCAAAGTTACTTATTATATATAATAATATTACAGATTGTAAATATACTTTGTTTGAATAAAAAAAAAAAATGTTATTTTTAAAAATTTCGTATTAATATAATTATTTTATTCTTGTCAGTATAAAATACATATATTAGATTTTAATTTTATAAAATATCTACTTAAAGCAGTAAATAAAATTAGTGGTAATTAATTAACAAAACATATTAATTAATTTTACGTGTTACATCTATTTATTTATTTATTTAAATATGATACCGCATAATCATAAATTTATTTTAACCAGATGTTATAGTTTTTTGTGTAGAGGTTTCATTATTTAATTAAGAGCTCGTGGACTGGAGCGGTAATAAATAACATAAAAAATGCTGTTAACTTTTTTTTTCTCTCGCAGTTCTGAGAACGGTGCGAGGAAACTATTGGTTTTGCCATAAGTAATACATATTTTGTATTGAGTTATAAGAAAATTGCTCGTTTAATTTGAGAAACTCTTCAGGTTTACTCTGTATAGTGTACCCATCTACTTATATAATATTAAAATATAGTATGTAAATTAAATAATCCATCTCATATTGTCATTGTCACTTTAGTGTGCATTGACCACTAAACATTAGGGTTGTTTAAATAGTGGGTTGGGCATTACTTAATTATTAGTTATAATATTATAGGTTGACACTTAAACTATTTCGTTCAATAATAATTATAATTGTTCAAATAATGTTATTAATTGTATAATCATAGGACCGTTTCTTATTTGCAGTATTATATAGATACTACCCATACAATGTATATATATACGTGTGTGTGTACTTGGCCCACATATTATTTTCATAATCTATTCGACATACCCCATCGCCTGGTATGAGGCGACAGCGCAGCGATCCGCGGTCAGACCGTTCCGGGTGACAATTCCGCGGCTGTGGGAAACGATGTAATTCTGCGCGGAAAAAAAATAGGGCTGGATGCAATAATAATAATAGCAATAATATACGACGAGAATACAAAACGTACGATGGTGATACACGCGCACACACAGAGAGAGAGAGAGAGAGAGAGAGAGAGATGAGTTTTTATAGTGCCTCTGGGGGAAAGGCGAAAAAAATCTACTAATGGGGAACATTACACCCCAAAAAATAATATACGTTAAATTCGACTGGACGTTTTTATAATAAATATAATAATAATAATAATAATAATAATAATATTATATTATTCAAATGCGGCTGTTTATTCAAATAGTAGATATATATATATTGCACACGCGTGTATGACTGGCCGCTGCCGGGAGGAAACCCCCCGACAAAAAAAAAAAAAGAAGAGAAAAAAGTGTCGGGTGCAGCTGAGAAGGGAAACGAACGACACCGTCGCCGCGGCACAATGCAGACGTTGACCTATAACCTGCACGGCCCGCGAGGTGGCGACCTTTGTGACCAGATGGTTTTTGCACGAAACGGCAGTTTTTCGCCACAATAAAAGGCGATTGCCAAATACGACACCATACCGACCGTTTTCGACTAAAAACCGGAATTTGAATAATCTCGCAGCGGCCGCGGACTAGCTGGTATCTATGCGATTCTCAGGCTATTATATTATCTCACCCCCTTTCCAGCGTTTCCCGTAGACAAACGCTAACGGTAAAAGTATATATTATAATTTATACGTATATCACTGTCACTCTTATAGGCTATTTCAAACCGACCACCGTATATTATTATACTTCTTAGTGTTATTTTTATGATTTCGATAATATGTGCATCTATATATTCTATATATTATAATCCAGGGCCTTAATGAATTTATTGCTGTTGGTTACCGTCTTCGGTTAATGGTACCGGTATTTTATCTAACTATTTAAGAAAACTAAAAAAAAAAAAAAAAAATACGAAATAATCTGAATTTTAAATTTAAATATTAGTTTATATAATATTATGTATTTGGCGAAAAAATGAAATATACTATTTTAAGTTTATTTAGAATGTGTGCATTGAATAATTTGAAAATAATAATAATAATAATTGTATACATTTGACGTTAAGATTTGTACAAAAAAGAAATATATTTAAGACATAGATTTATAATATTACTATTGTATATGACGATATAAAAAAACACTTATTATAATTTCCTAAATAGAAATGACAGAAAAATAATGTTTCCAGTCGAAAACATTAAATTAAATATTTCAAATTGTGAGGACATCAGATTTTATAGCATATTGATAAATTTTATCAGAAGTGTATTCAATATATACCCTTATAGTATTAGAGAAAGACAATATTCTTGTTATGAGAATCATAAAGGTTGAAAAAAAAATACATTTATATTTATCAGGTAGGTATTAAAATAAGTTTAAAATAGGTAGTATAATTTCAGTTTAATCGTACTCAATTTTGACATTTTGTTTGGCATATTTTTTTATACTTCAGACTTTTACTATAGATACCTAATGAATGCCATTTTTTGTCTTCAAAAATCAGAACTACAATAATTGTAGTTCTGATTATATTTATTATTTTTTTTATTATATTTCTCCAAATGATTATAATTATTATAATCATTTGGAGTCCGAACTTATTAATGTGTATATAATAGCACTTGCCAAGATCAATCAGCAAAAGCTCGAATTTTGGATATAATATTATGTATAATTCTGTGAACCTATTTTATCTTAAAATTTAAAAATTCTTGATATTTTCTAAGAGGTATACCTATACTTATATTGACAGGTGATTCATGGTCAAAGAATCACCATGCTGTATAATATACTTAGTATATGGTCTTTTCTAGTTTCGTACACAGAGATATTTTTATACGGCCGCATAGCAATAATATTAATAATAATAAAATATTAATATTTAATGCGTGTATGCGTGTGTGTTATTTTTTCCTCGAGAAAACCACATGTCACCGGGCGTATACGTATATACAACGAAAATCGAATCGTCTTACAGCTATAGCTATACGATCGCATATATCATAAAACTATAATAATGTGTAATATATATTATCGCCTACATTATAATGTATGGTATTATAATAACGCCTAAGCTCTTACTCCCCCCAAGCTGTTGCCGTCGCCGAGTTTCCGCGACCAAATGGCATAAATGACCGCACCCGAGTGCGTACACCGTGTGTGCGTGCGTGTCTCCAGACTTTTCTCCGGGATTTATGTGCCCAAACAACCTGCAGCCGCAGCGACGAGGGTCGTGAGATAGGTTCTACATTATCGTCTACACGAATATTCGTCGGCGGCCGATGCTACAGCTGGAAGGGAGGACGCGGCAAGAGACGGAGTCGTCGACGTATATATTATTACGCAGGAAATGACGCGTATATATTATATTAATATATATTGTGTATAATATGTTATGTTATAATGGCCCGTTTAAGCGGTCCAAAAAAAAAAAAAAAAGGTAGAAATAAATAGCAAAAAGCGGAAACTGTTTGAGGAGGCGGCCACAAATATGTTACTGCACTGATATTACGCGTCGAAAATTATCTGTGGCGCGATGGTGTAAGGTGAAATCGTCATCGGGGCCAATACACTCGGCGTGTATAAATCTATAGGTACCGTGTGATCTATTTAACGTAAGACACTGGGATTATTTTAGAAGACACCAACTTTTTTCAAAAAAATTTCTTTCACGTAATTTTAAGTCGTTAGAAAACAACGTTTTTTGGAAAAAGATTTCATTTTTTACTATTTCTTATCGTTATAATTTTTAAGTTTATTAATCATTTGAATGGCAACATATATTTTTAATTTCATATTCCTAAGTAGAATATTTCGATCTATAAAAATGAAATTTCCCGCTGTATATATATTGTTAATTGTTGAGCTGTAATAGTCCAGTACTAATGACTAGTAAAAAATAATAATCAAATTTCGGACAAATTTAGTTTATTGGTTATAACTTATAGATATTTAAAGTTTAGATAAGCGTAGTAGTAGAACGACACTTTGTGGAGTATACCGAACTACACCATTCCGCTCATCTATGTTTTCAATTAAAAAAAAAAAGTGAAAGAATTAAAAAACAACAACGATAAAAAATAGTAAAAATTATACATTATATAAGAAAAGTATGGTTTTTTTAACGACTTTAAATCGTGTAAAATGTTCAAAAACGTTAATAGTTTTTGAAATAACGAGTGTGCGTCTTACGTTAAATGTATCACCCGGTATACACACCTATGCGCGCGCGTGCAAAGTTCGAAACCGTTAGAATTTGCATGAAAATTCCCAAACAAAGCTGGTCCGTTTAGATTTTTTTCCCCGTATATTTTATTGTTTTTTTGGCCGATCGCAATCTCCTTTTGTACGCGCGTTCGAGAGTCATGATGTGTCACCGACACGAGCCCACAACACACAACAATAGTCCGACGGCGGAGCATTATTTTTATTCAAATCGGCATGTATAATATAATAATATAATATAATGTATGCGTACAAAACGGGCGCACATTTCATTTTTGACGCGGGACATTTGGCGTGTGTATACCTCTACAACTGACGGCGGCGTTATCGATCAAATACAAACGCAGGTTGGCTAGGGAATGGCCAGGGGACACACACGCGCTCGTAATTTCGGTTCATAAGCTTCATTGACCAAACATGTTTTACCGCGCCTGGTTACCCTCGTGTATTATATACCTATAAGCGGACGACCGTTGTTTTGCCGTGTTGACGCAGACGGACATGCAGTACCGGTGGCATATTATATTATATTATTATTATTATAATGTTATAATGCCGACTCACTGCAGGGGAGTATACTGCTGCTGCCGCAGAATAAAATATACGTATTTTAGGTACGTATCGACAAATTTGCCAAAAAAAAAAAAAAAATCCTATAATAATAAAACGGGCGATAATTTGTACGTTCAAATCTTTTTTTTCTTTTTGCGACGATCGACTAGAGTAGGAGGTACCTATATTATAATATCGGGTTTCATCGTCACTGGGTGGCTGCGGTGGTGGCTGTCCCGATATTATAACAATTTAGTTAGGGCGATTAACCACATTTTTTTTTCTGGCGTCTCGACGATAGTTATCCCTTACGAAATCTGAATAAACTAAAACACCCCTGAAACAATCACACGTTGTAAGTATTATAATATACAACGTACAGTATAATATTGCATATTGCAAATGTCATGTCATCGCTGTCATTAGTAGGGTACTATGTATATCATTAGTACTTTCTACGAAGAACGAAACCGATACGCGAATATACGACGATAGGGTTTTCAAAGTGTCTCTATGTGTTTATTAAATAATAGTAAAAGATTTATTTTTTTTAATAGTGTAAAGTAAATTATTTAAAAATTAAAATGTTTCAGTTTCATAACCACATTAATCTATATATATAAATGAATGTCTGTTCATCCTTTATGTATTCCCAAACCTTTAGGTAAATTTGGGACAGAGATAGATTAGACCTCTGGGAAGAAGATAGGCTAATGTAAAATAGTAGAGGTTCAATCCTGGGAGGGGCTCACACGGTGATTTTGAGATTTACGATGGAAATATTTATTTATAAATGGTTTCTATTGGTAACCATGGCTGTTATTGGTTTGTATAATCTCTGTTTATTTATAAGGTTATCAATGGTTACATATTTTATAATTATTATAATGAGCAAGAATATATCATATATACATTTTTGCAAACAAATTTATAGAAAAAAATAAATCTTTGGCACGAGTAACCATTGCAATGTTTTTCATGTACCTACCTAATTCTGATTTTACACATTTACGCACCTCATGGGGTCCGCAATCCACCGTAGGTTGCCACATATTGTCCGTCATCTAATACAGTGGATTGCCTACCTAGGTAGTTTAGATGCATGTAAATCACTTCAGGTTAATTTTAACTTAATATTTGGCATAGGCAACGCTGGGCAGGATAGCTAGTAACATGTAAAGAACACACATTCATTTATTTCTATATTTTTTTATATTTTATGATCAATCAGTAGGTATCTCGAAAGTCGAAATAGTTATAAACTTTTAAAGACCCGCGACTTAACTGAAATATTTAAATTTTTTTCTATAAAAATTATTATATTAATATATAATATTATTTCCGTTTGATTCTATCGTTTGATTAAATTGATGGGCACAGCAGATTTATAAAAATATGTTTTGTGCATTTGCTGGTTCTTACCATTATCATTCCTCCCTCATATTCATATTATGAATAAATTGGGGTATTTTATTATGTTCTTTGTTGGAAATAATAGCTATTGTAATACGGGCAATAGCTATTACCCATTGAAACCTACAAAAGACTATGGAGGGTTTACTAATTTTTTTAATGCGTTTCGGACAGTATAAAAAAATATATAGGCTGTAATTTTAAATTCAAATCGGTTTGTTATAAGAAATGTATAGTTATACTTAATTGCAATAAATTCAATTTTTGCATAAAAAAATTATACCGTAATGTAGAATTTGAATTATTTTATAACTAACGCACGCAATTCATTGTATAAGCTACCCACGAATATCGCTTACAATATATATAAATTCCAAATGAAATAATTTAAATCTTTTTACAGATACACAGTTTCTTACATAAAATAATAGTTTTTAAATTGTATATTATACTTATAGCATCTTCTGTAAAAATATTTGTGCCCACAATAGTATTTCATATAGGTACCACCTACCTATCTTAATCCAATTACTATTTTTAAATACTATTTATAGAAATAAGTTATTTAACTTTTAAAATATATTTTACATAAATTAACTGATAGTACATTTTTGAGTTCTAGTAAGTATACAAAATGAAAAATGGTAATCTTAATTTTTTTTATTTCGATGTTAAGGACGCAAAAAGTATAATGAATTTTAATAATTATTGTAAATCACTGGTTGAAGTAATAATTTTAAAAATTTCGAACGTTATTTAGGATAAATATGGTTAATTATTATCTACAGTTAAATGCTTGTGTGACTTTTGGAAGACGGTCTGTACATATTAAGCTATTATACTGCTGTGAAACAATAACCGAACTTTTGACGTATAAAAAACGGCCACTGCAGATGCCCAAGCGAAAGAAAAAGAAAAATGAGTTTAGAATGGTCAACGGGAAATTGCAATACTTATAATAAATAATTCCTGATTGACAGTATTATGTGCACAACCTATAAGACAATTATACCGTTTGAGTTTTCCAAAAACCATAAAAAAAAAATGACATTTATTTAAGTACACGTATTAGCAATGCGGTCAAAGGTGAAACGTACACATAATAATATATATTATATAAATTTAATATATGTTTATGCTCGTATGAAATTTACAAACATACGAAAACCGTTAGCGAGCACGAGGTCGCAAATAAATTAACGATGTTATTACACGCGCCTAAGTACGCAGCTAGTTTTGGGCCGTTTGATCAATAACAATAATAAAACGTGAGCACGCGCAAACACTCGCACAAAAACGATTTACTATAATAGTTGAATGTATATTACAAATTGCGATCCATCGAAAAACTTGATAAGAAATTCCCATACCGGAAATATGGAATACCGGATTGTTTCCGGGTTGGTAAGATGATGCATCACATAGACTCATACGCAATGGGTAACAGTGGCGTATCTGAAGCGCAACCAGGTGACACTTAACTATATTATATTCTTTTGACAATGTTTTGTTAACAATTTTAAAGTAATTGTTTTGTGAAATTTTACCATGTTATTTATATGGATCATTATTTAAAAAATAAACAAATGTTTTAAAAAAATTAAAATTAACTCAACTTTAATTTATTATTATAAATTATAAATTTTTCTAAAATATTCAATAAAGTTTTGTTTTATCTATCATAAATATAAAATCACAATATATTCCGTTCTATATGATATATATTTCCAAATTCGGGAAGTGTTTCTAAGTTCTACTAAAAATGTACATATTTAGTCAAAACGGTAAACTAATTAACTATGTTTGAAATAAAATTAATGCAGATGTGAATTGCGTATTATGTACTTAAAAATATGTTTATGATCAACTTACTTCCAACGAATTCGAACTCGTCTGGTCGAATTCAATTTATAGTTATCCAATTTTATACATTATGAGAACGTAAGTAGGCAGTGTCGGCCTGGTACCTAAAAGGCCCCGAACGCATTTCTTTAGAAGGGTCCCCAAAAATTTCATCTTATAAAATGATAAAAAAAAATGCTTATACTTAAAAAAATATAGTGCAAAATATTATAATTTTTTAAAGATCGGCGGTGCCGTTGACTTGTGTGTGTATTCATTGATAGCATGGTACCCGTGTTTGCATACACCACACATAGTTTTATATGTAATATCTGCATGATTACTGTGCCCTGCATTGTCGGGCAAGTCCTCCCCCACCTGTGGCCCCGTGTTAATACAAGCGAGATTAAACTTAACCTAACCTGCAGTAGTGCAATTAGTCCTAAAAATCTCCTCCTACTTGTACCGTTATTAAATGTCTTGTTCACGCTATAATAGGTAAGCACCTTATCAGTGATCTAAATTTTATGGTTTTACAATTTTACTTGCCCCGTCCCCAAAATTTCTCAGCACGGGACCTTGTAAAGAAAAGTTACGTACAGTCCAATTTTTTGATACTTGACGTAAATCCCTATAAATATGTTCTCACCAGACACCAGAAATAAGCTGACTATGTAAAAAATCACAAGACCTTAAAAAAAAAAATAAAAAAGAGTAGAGAGGCCCCGGCTGCAATCGTAGCCCAACAGCCGTGGCTATTGCAAGCAGTTATATTTAGTATAAACACTGTAAAGCAGATCAAATACTCACTTTTTCGGTTTAAACTACCTATATTTAATAATATTGATTTTATAATATGTTATAAAACCAATGCTAATAGTAAATTAATGTAACTAATACCTGCCGGCATCGGTAACGGTAACTCAAGTGGCGAGGATCTCGGTTAATTTTTTTTCTGTTTTTTAATTATTATTACGATATACCGGACTCGTTATCTATCAGCTCTGACAGCTTTTATACATGTTTTCTTTCTCCGCGCACACACTGCACACGTTATATATCCACACACGCCAGCACCGTTCATTATAATAATTTGAATGTACGCTATAATACTGCAGGAGAGAAAAATATATTAATAATAATATTATAACGCTCGCGTATAGTACTGCGGCGGAAACAATAGACGCTCCACAGTGTTGTCGGAAATTAATTAATCAACGATTGCCGTACCTATAAAATAATAATATATTCTTTAATCGCATATAGTGTATACGTGGTCGAGATTTTCGGGATTCCAATTTCCGGTACTCGTGTAAAGTGAGTACACGTATGCGCACGCGCCCGTGTGTGTGTGAGTCGACCGTAATTATTATTATTGTTGTTAAATTTTGTTCGAAAACAATAAGCGTAAATTACACTAAACACCAAGCTGGCGACGGGACTTGCGCGATTTGGAGCCGCACGTCAGTAAAAAAAAAAAAAAAAAAGGAAAGAAAAGAAAACATATTAGCGATAGCTTAATAACAATATAATGACTGTAATGTTAAGTCCACGTGGGTTTATAATGTTTTTATTTCTTTTCTTTTTAGACAGCATAGCATAATAATAATATATTATATTATTGATTTCGTCACTGGAATTTGGATGTGGGCCGAGATTTTAGTGAACGGTAATATTTTATTAATTTAACAGGTGCCACCAGGTAATCCGTATCGTACCATAATGACCAATTATACATCATATTATTATCACGAAGCACCGCAATCTACGGGTGTAATTTACGATAGCCACTGTATAATTGTTGTATAATATTAAAATATTATCTTGTGTGTGCATATATTATATTATGCGATGACGAGCATAGGCGGAAATCCATTAAAATTTCAGGAGGGCTAATATGTTTAACATCAATGTGAGTAAGAGGTCTTCGACCTCACACAACTAAAAAGCTGTCTAATATGGAGGGGGGCTAAGTCCCTTAAACACCCCTCCTTCGGATTTCCGCCTATGAATTTACGAAGGACGACGTCATATTAGAATGACAAAATTGCTCTGCTGCTGCGACATCGCGTTACAGCAGTTTGTTATCATATACGCGAGTAAACACGAGTAGACCTAACAGTTGAAAGAAATTTTAAAATAGAAAAATTCTTTAGGAGGAATTTTTATAAACAATTTAATATTAACCTTCGACGTCTGCAAATATTTCAACTTTATTTAACCGTACATAGGTCGCGTGCTTCAATAAAACACCGGTAATCGCTTGGATTACAATAGATAAACAGTAACTATCCATTTTTTTTATGGATTTTTAAGTTTATATTAACAATTAAAATTACAGTTATATAAGTACTTAGTACGTTATATTGACAAGTATATTGAGTTAAAGAACAAATTTATAGTTATATTTTTAACTTCAGAAGAACAATTTACACCAAAAGAAGAACTTAATATAATATAGATTATTACAATTTGTTTTCATAGGCATTAATGATATTAAATGTTATCATATTTTTATAATCTTATCCTATAAACATAAAATAATTAAGTGCGTTACCTAGCCCATAAAATTAAAAATTACTGTGTTTTTACATGTAAAATAAACTAAGAAAATACTTGTGCATGAAACATCACTTGTAATATAATGGTAGTCAAACATACATTAAATTTAGATAACGACGACAAGTGTTATGAATTATATTAAAAATATGTTCATGTAGCTTCTCTTGGTCACACGAACAAAATCTAATCGGAACTTAAATTCATTCCACGCATGTCCATTTTAATTGACTCTGCTATTTGTTTAGCTCCTCTGTAGTTTATGGTAATGATGGTAGGTACACGCAGCATCTTTAACCGAGTCCCAAAATAAGTAGTCACAGGACGTAGATTAAGTTAGGTTAGGTTAAATCAAGCACAGAGCGTAGGATAATTTATTTTAAATAACCTTGTATATATATATAACATATATGATATAAATATTTTTATAATATATTGATATATTTATGTATAATATAGAGCTAATAATTAGAAAGCAAACTTGCCGAGTCACGTGCGAGATGTTAATTGCTGAGGTCATCTATCTCTAATTGTTATTATTATTATTATTGTTAATTATTATTAGAAATGAGATATCGTAAATTTGTCTTTGTTGTCCATATCGAATTCAAGATTGGTGTTTCGATAAGAGACTCGCGTATCACTATATGTTATCGAATTACGCAACCCGCGACGATACAATTGTGCACCTACAAACGTTGTCGATGTAAAACATTTTTGTGGTGAAATCGCTGATCATCTTATCACACCTACTACTAACTGCAAGTTTTTGTTTTATTTTTTCATGTTCGCAGTTGCAATACTCGGCCAAAAAACGCAGGTACAAAATTACTGTTCGTCATACATTATTATGCATACAAAAATGATACCATTTCACGGTTACCTATTATAATTGTCTGCAGCTATATTTATATACATCATATTTTAGATTTAACGGCGGTTTTGGTACGCACCTATAGATAGTTATAGTATAATATCATGTTTACGTACTAGTGGTCAAGGATTTAATTCATGGTCGAAACTGTTTGCATGACATCGACGAGGGACCCGATAAACGATCTATCGTACGTTATAACTACATAATATTATAATCGAGCTATACACCATATCCATACACCCATTGGACGGAGAGTAATTTAATTTAAGTTGATTTTTAGTAGTAAAACTACTTAATTACTCGTTACATTAATTTTTTTATTACATTTTAAGAACCAATTGATAATATGTTATGTAAATATAAGTATGATTTTCATTTTTCTAACAATATGAATTTTGCAAATAGCTGTTTGATGAAAAAGTTTTATATTTGATAATTTTAAATTGTGAGTGTGGAAAATACATTATTATTTAAAAAATAAATAATATAACGTGTTAAATAATTATTGTATTTTTTTGTTTATTTTTTGGGTGTAAACATTTTGGAAAAATTACTTTATTCAAAAACAATTAAAGTTTTGAAAATGTTTATTTTTGTAGTCAAACATTATCGGTTATTAACATTTTTGTTGGTGCCTTCTTCGGGCAGAATCTATATATGTACAGAAAAGGCGCTTATAACAAGCATCAAGCACAAGTGCAGAACCTATTTATTATATACGTCTATACTGCAGATCGGGAATAATCGGATCTGAATGGTCCAGCTGGAGTGGGTAGTTTTTCAGTTTTATGCGTATATGTACACATCACATATTTAGGTTAGTTTATCTCTAAACGAGACTATATGAGGAAAATCGTTCCAAAAACCGTTTGTCAGAATGTCAAAGAACTTTGCAGCTACATAATAACCGTTTTTCGACTACTAGCGACTCACCACCGTCGCTTTAAAACTTAACCTGACTTCAACACATTATATTGCAGCACGCTCCACGTTCCGAACCTCCGCAAGTATACTGTCTGCAGCATATTGTATAGTGTACATGAATATATCTTAGCCGGCTATTTTTTTGTCCGACCCAACGTATATTACACATCGTAGGTATATAATATCACGATTCGCGGGATGTTATCCGCCACAGTTTGCCGATCGTTTTTCAGGTCGTCCAGGTGATGACGAGAACATAATAACGATATAATATGGCCACTCGAACCACTCCGAATAATGGACCAAAACATGGTAATTGAGCCGCACACGCTATATATTATATTATGCCTACATTTTATCATATTGCTTGTATAACGCGACTACCAAGATTATGATGATGCTGATAATAATAATTGAGAATCGGTGAAAAACGTATGTGCAGCCGTCATTGTCGTCGTCATTTTTGTTTGTTAAATATAAAAAAAATGTATAATAACGTATATGTTATGGCGTTCAAAAGAAAATACCCGCTCGAGTGTCCGCACGACGACCGTTATAATATTATTATTATTATTATTCTCCGCTTATATTATATATAATATTAGTCGCTGTGCGTATACCGTCGAGTGCCCTGCGCCTACACAACATAATATACATATATATATATATGTATCGTATATTTTTATATACGATACTCGAGCATCCTATATATATATATATATATATATATATATATATATATATTAAGATTCAACCTAAATGTGTATATATATATATATATATATATACTCGCACACTGCATATCCGATGCCCCAAATGTGCGCCAAAAACACGTACGTTCTATTGTTGTCGTTTGACGTGTGTTTGACGAGCACGTAAAATACCGTCTGCAACATTGACCGTATACGCACGCATAATATGTGTGTGTATAATATATATATATATATTGTGTATATGCATCGACCAGCTTTCATTATTATAATAAATAATATATAAGCCTATACATATACTATACATAGACGCGTATGGGTACCGATCTCTCGATGTGTGTGCGTTTAAAAAATATTAAAATATTGTGTCGTTTATAAAAATCTATAACGGCGACTATACGCGTATTTTGGTCGTAACGGCTGCACCTAAATCATTATTTATTATATATAAGTACCCGTGAATACGGGGTGACCCATTTAACGGCGGCGTAAGACACTCATTATTTCAGAAAACACTAACCTTTTCGAATGTATTTCTTTTACACATAATTTTTAACGATACGTCAACCTTAGTTAGTACATATATGTAGTATATAAACATAGCATTACACATGTATTAAGTGCATACAAAACTATACTATATTATGTATGAAAAACAATCATCAACAGTACAATTTAGAACCCCTTATGAATTGGTTACTATACCTAACTGTTTACTATAAGTAGTTTGACTACGAAATATTGAATTAGGAGTGCCAGGATGACGTCAGTCCAGCATTCAAAAAAGAAAACACAAATTTGGGGGCTAAAACTTGGGTTACAAATTATTATGAATTGGTTACTAATTTTCTAATTTGGGTTGACTTCGAAATTTTGAGTTTGGGGTGCCAGACTAACGGACCTATTAAAAACGACATTTTTAGAGAAAAATTATATTTTTTACTATTATTTTATCTTTATCTTTTTTTATTTTTTTATTCTTTTGAATTAAAATGTACATTTTTTTATTTTAGATTCTGAAGTAGAATATATTATTTAGAGTATTTAGATCCATATAAATCAAATTTCGAACAAGTAGTTCATGAGTTATAAGGAGAGATCGGGACTTAACGCATGGAAAACGATTAAAATATACATGTAAATTTATAATACAATTGGTCAAATATGCACGAATATACCTAAATTTATTTTTAGATTTTTATGAAATAAATGTGTGTATATTATAAAAATATATGTGAATTAACTACTATATGGCCTATGACCCGTTGAAAATCAGTCTTCTTGTCTTGGTTTTGAAAAAAAAAAATTATAATAATTATTTTTCCATAATAAATACATTTCACTAATTTAAAAAAATTATAGTTTCACCTTGAAAATTATACTGTACAATAATAGATTTCTTTATGTTCTGAAATTTGAATGAACATCAATTTTAAGTTATCAAATGTATGTACATCGAAAAAGTTCTTTTGACATCAACTGAAATGATATAACTGTCTTTGAAATAAGTTAAATCATTTGAATTTAGATACTCAGGCATATTATCTTTTTCTCAATTTATAATATTTGAACTTACTTACTAAACTTATAACTTATGAGTATTTAAAGTTTAGATGAGGTAAGTAGTGGGCCAACATTTTTTGGAGTATCTTTGTACCACGCTCTACTCCGATCATCAAAACTTTAAATAGGTACTTATAACTCAACACTACTCCTCTAAAATTCGATTTTTATGCATTGAAGTCCTTCAGAAAATATATTGCTTTAAAATAAGGAATTAAAAATGGATGTTGTCAATAAGGAAAGTTAAAAGTTAAAAGTATTATAATGATAGCTAGAAAATAGTAAAAATATATTTTTTTTTCATAAAAATGTTGTGAAAAAATATTTTTAAAAACGTTAATTGTTTTTGAGATACAAGTGTCTTACATTAAATGAATCACCAAGTATTTAATATGCTGTATAAATGTTTATGAGCACTACTAATTGTTAAACATTTTATTACTCAAAAAAGTATTAACCGCCGTTAAATTATAATATTATGCTTCTAGTACACTTCCGTTCACAATGTTTTATGTATGGTGTGTAGTATACCTGTTATTTCAGCTAAAATTAGTTTTGATGTATATGAACACAGAATGATTATTGTAAATTATGACATAGCACATTTAGGTATACTTATATAGGTTATTTATGTTAAAAATATCCAACATTTTATTATGAATTATTTTGAATAATAATAAAATATTATTTTAACGTTACATGAAATATCAATACTACAAAATATATAAGATAGCAAATTTACTTTTTCGTATAATTGTATAGTTTATTGTCAATCATCGATGCATATAAATATTATAAATTAATTAATAACGTATAATATAACAACACAGTTTTTCTTATCATTCATCGGGTACGTACCATACGTCATGACTAAAAATGGTAAAAATTTAATTTTAATAATTATAAATTGCAATTTATTACTTTATTTTTTTTTTACTTTCCACGTTTCTGCTAAAAAAATTATAGGCATATGGCCTTGACACCTTATTATGTCGAAGATAAAATATTTTCCTCTATTATGTACGTTAACCTACTCATACATAAACATAATAATAATAATATGTATATTGTATATGGTAAAAACATTTAAATATAAATCATGTTTTGTTAGGGTTTTTTTTAAATATTCAAACGCTGTCAGTAGATATTATAACATATGATAAGTATGAATTTACAAACATTTATTAGTAAAGTAATATCTTATATAAAGGTAGTAAGATATTTTCGAATGCTTAATAATATATTTGACTGTAATTTTCTTTTTGAATATTTCTATTTTATACAGAAATTTATTTTGTAATGTTGTTAACTTTGCGGTAGTTGAAAAATAAATTTTTAAAATTTTCATGTATTGTCAATGTACTTACTTATGTTGAAAAATATTTTTATAAAATATGTAGGTATACTTGTACGTTTTTATTAATAATACTTATAAGTATCGTGCCTCGTGCATTAAATTATTATATATGAAACTAATATGGTGTTAATAACAATATAATATGTTGTTCGCTATTATAATATTATATAATTTAAAATACTGTATAAAATAGTATCTAATGTAAATTTAAAGAATTGGATCATTTGATACATCATTTTCAATTTTTTTAAATACTTTTCTATACTGTATGTTTCGGACGTATAATATGATAGTACCTCAGTGACAATATAATTATCCATACGCTTAGTATGAATGTATATTTTAATAACCAATTAAACTTATATTATATCAATTAGTGAATAATAAATCGCTAACTATTACTTGTTCATTACGCCGTATTGCATATTTTAACTACAGTAAAATATAAGTAGTTGGCAGTGTTACGATGTATATTTATCGTTTATATTTTAGCCATAATTAGTATACCTACACTGTAGAAATACGGTTCCGGATGAAGTAGTTTCCGTTCTTTGACTATAAAGTATTTGCACCACGAAAAATATATGCGAACAATAATAATAATAATAATTATTATTATTATTATTATTATTACGTTTTCTCTTTTTGTATTAAACTCGTACATAATAAAATAAAGCGCAGGATATACACTACTCGTATATATACAGCATGTAGAAATTACATTATTATACTGAGCAGGAGACATAACCACGAAATTCCATGAAACACCACATTTTAAAATTTTGATTAAATCACAAACGTATGTGATTTTCAGTCAAACAAAAATGATTGCTATTATTATTATTAAATGTAAATTCCGAGAGCGTGCGTTGATATTCATAATTTTTAGCTTCAAAAAAACTGATCCTAGTAACTGTACAAAACATACTTACACAAAACGTGGATTCAAGTCAGATTAAAGGTTAAATACTTGATGAGAAAAGACTATATACTATGTACGAGTTGTTTATATATTATATACTATAGTAAATAAAGTTCAAAAAAAATATTTTGTTGATAGTTAAATGCTTAACTTTAAATTTAAACTATATTTTATAAATCTAACCAATAAGCAATGGATATCAAAATGTAAAATTTTAATTTCAATAATTTTCGTAATTTTTTTCCCTGTTTAGATACTTTAAAAAGTACTTTGAAATTTCTACATTTAACCACTCCGAAGTAGAAACTAAATTTAATTAAAAAATAGCAACCTTAATCATCAGAACACTTATTATCGGAGTATTTTTTTTTTTTAACTATCTTTACACACAAAAAATAACTTATCCTTGTAACCAATCCACTCAGAATTTAAACAATGATATTATAGTATCTATCATAACCTTCAAGTTAAAAGTAAAATATTATGTATACCATATAATTATACTGGTAAACGGAAAAAAAACTCCGACCCTAAGAAAAAATATCCCCGAAATAAAATATTACGTTTCCTAATATGTTGACGATAATACATAAGATATAAGAACTTCAAATGTTATTGTCGTGTACGAAATAGTATGTAGGTACCTTTGGCAATATAATATAATGTAATATACACCTATATTATGTGTAATGGGCTCGCGAACACGATTTGGACACTTGCTATATATATTAAAATAATCAGGTATGACCATGACTGTTCAAATATTGTATTGTACAATGGAAGTTAGACCATAGTAGGTACTTACTCAGTACACATTCCTGTTATAAGTACACGATACACAAGTATAGAACGATAAATACTGACCCGTTCAAAATAAATAAATAACGATATGAAAATTTTAAAAACTAATAAGAAAACTCTTAAACTGTTACGTACCTATCGATCATTCGAAATATTTTATATTATATAATATATTATATTTTAATTTTTAATTTTTAATTTTTTGATCTTGTGATTATTGTATCTACAGAGTAACAAGTTAGAAAAGTCCACTCCGCAAGCATCCTAAATTCTCGGTTTTTAAACGTATTTAGTAGATATTTAATAAACTATAAAACCATTTATATATGTACAATTTATAAATAATTTTAGTGATTTGAATATTCTTATATATAGAAACTTGAATATATTAAATATCTTAATAATTAAGTATTAACTGTTTTTGCAATATTGGTTAGTAAAAATCCATATTAAAAATTCATATTTTGATACCTTCATAATCTATTCATCAACAATCGTGACTATGTACTAACGGACGAATAGACAAAACGGGGATAAGGTGTTCTAAACATATGTTTAAAAACCTAAAACTTGTAAAAACACCTCCTAATAATTATATTTATTGCAGTTGATAAAAATTAAGTTAAATTGCATTCAATATTTATTTTAAATATTAAACATATACCTAGCTTGGTTTTTTTTAATTTAATGATTTTTTAATTTTTTTTTTATAATTATTGAACTTTTGTAATATTTAATATGATATATACAATAAATGATAAGTAAACTTACCTATTTATCAGTAATTAAATATTGATAATGTTGTAATTAGCGTTTAAAAATATTTATTCAATCATTTTCAAGTGGTTGTGAATAATATTGTAATCTGGAGATTTTTTTCCCGGATTCTTTGTTGATGGTTGTTTTTTTTCAGGGAGTTATTATACTAAATTGTTCCATTAAATTACCGTTTCTAGGCAAGAAATCTTATACTCATCTTCTATCTAAAAATGGTCAAGTTTTTGTATACATTTTTACCGTTTTCTGAAAGACTAATTCCACTCAAAATGTGAACTCGTCAACTCAATAAGCCCTAGTTAAAATACTACTTATATTATATAGACAAGAATAAGGACCTATATATTTTACTATTTTAATAGTAAACCACAGTTTTATTGACCCATCAATGGTCGGTTAGGTTTATCACGAAATAAATAACAATTATTATTGGTTTAAGCATATAATATATTTTCAAGTCTTTATAGTTGCGTAATATTATATTAAATATTATATATAAAATACATCCCTCGGAGAGGCGCTCGAAAACGTTTTATATTATGTTTTCCTCGGGAAGATTATTGCGCGCGAAAGCGTGTGGGTATTATATTATTCACGACAACGGCGTGTCCATCACCTTCGATATTCACACAGAGCACGAACAACGCACCGATGCACACCCGTATATGCATATTTATATATAATATATATATGTGTGTGTGTGTGTGACGCGTCGTTCGTATTGAAAACTCTGAACAGACAGACAGACAGACAGACGGACGGACGGACGGACGGACGGATTGCCGGGATTGAGAGTGTTGGGTCGTGGGGGTAAGAGTTCGGGTGGGCGATTTTCACGCACAAATTTAGTGTATACCTACGTCGTAATGACACCATTATTTGCGATTTTTTTCTCTTTTTTTTTTTTTGACAAGGATCACGACACGGTCCATTGTGCCCCACGGGCGACGTTAAATAACAAAAATATATCGTCGTGGGATCTTGACCCCTCCGCGGCCCGGGCCAAGACCCGTCAAATATTGTGTTCCGATGCTGCTGAACGTCCCTCCCTCGTCCGTCTCGGGGGCACCCGTCAAACTCGTCTCGGATTACGCGACGCGTCCATTGAGATTATTTGGAAAGGTGTGATCGTCTTCGATTGTGTATAGGTGTACCTATACGCAATTTTTTTTTTCATCCGTTTAAAACGCGTCCGATTATAATAACCTACACACACATGCGCACACACCTCGGTAATACGGTTTTTTATCATTATTATTATTATTATTGTACACACCTACAACGAACCATTATTAAAATACACCGCGCGTATATTATATACATTATTATTATATCTAAACGTAGTGTAGCGCGTCTTTTTCAATACAAATAGTTTCGATTCAATAATACACACACTATAATATAACACATGGCCATCGTATCGAATTACATCACAATATTTTTTTATGTATCATTCGCACCGATGTCCTTTAACTATATTATTATAAATACATAATGGCACCCAGCTATACTTCGTTTTTTGTCTTTTTATTTTTTTTTCCTTCTCCTCTTCGTCTACAGAGGTGAGCTGGATGATTGTCAATTTATAACGCATATAGATACAATATTCACACATATACATTTATTTATAGTCGTGGCGATTTACGTCATTAATCCTAACGCGTTCATACATTGATCGTTTAGATAATATAATATTATACCTACTGTAGTATATAGCGCATCTGTGCGTATTTATATATTGTAGGTATGCCGGGTGATGTATTTAACTCAAGACATTCATTATATTATCAAGAACTATAAACTTTTTTTATACAATTTTAACTTCGTTAAAAAATAATACTTTTCTAAACATAATTCTATTTTTATTTTTATAATTTTTTAAAAAATTTTTACTGCTTTAACGACAACATGCATTTTTAATTCCTTATAAATAATATGTTGTTCTGTAACGAGTTAACATTTTTTAAAAGAAATATTTTCAAAAATGTTAGTGTTTTATGAAATAACCAGTGCCTTACGTTAAATGGACAACGTACTTGTTTACTATTGTACCAATATAGCCACATTATCCATTTGAATAAAAAAAAATTCGTAATAATTTTTGATTTATAATAATATTATCCACACTATGATTAAGACCAATACTTACAGCAATGAAAGAATAGAATACATTTCAAAGTTCAAAAGCTATATAATAATAGCATGTAGATATTATAGGTAAGTATGTCAGGGAAATTGTTTTTTTCGTGTGACTCCTGACTGGCAAATAATACATTATGCACTAAAACTGCAGTTGGACGTTTTTTAAACTATTCAAAGTGGTTGAATAGACACACCAACATGATCTCGTTTTAGTTTTTTTTTTTTCATAACCATATTTAAGTACCTATAATACTCGAACGTAATAAGTATATCTTTGAGATTTAAATAAGAATTTTAAAAAATAAAATAAAGAATATACACGCTTATTGTTGTTGACACAGTTTCGGGTGATAAGAAGTTCAGTGTCGCAACGGTTTCCACCGATTAGGTCATTTACCTGGAAACACGACAAAGAGTTAAGTGGCCGACGTGAGCAGATAAGGAAACTATCGCTCGTGTTTGTCCTCCGAAAGGGTGTGTGCGACTTTGACAAAACCCATATAATATGGTTCCCGGTGTACACTCGTACATATTATAATACCTATATAGGTATAATATGTATAGTGCTTATTGAGAAATGTTATTGTTCGAAAATGTCCGAAAAAAAAAACAGAAAACAAAGAGACAAGCAGATAGGGTCGGCGGGCGAGGGGTAAGGACGCCCGTAAAAAATACAGACTCGCAATCGGACGACGGCCCGGAGAGTTATACACGAGCATCATCAGCTGCTCCGTTGTTCGCGTGCGTCAAGGAGAGGGTCGAAGGTTACAGGATTATCGCGTGGGGCACGTGCTTGTACGTCTTGGCGAGATCTGGTGTGGCTTTTCGACCGTCGCCGCACTCGTGCGATTCATTGTCGGAAGAAAGGAGGTTAAAAAAATTTCATATGCGTAAATACGCGCGTAGTCTTATACACACATCATATATATTATGATCGTAATAGTCATAATTTGATTATATAATAATGGTATGATACAATGGGCACGTATTATAGCCGGTAAAGGTAAACCATGTACACATATACCTATTATATATAGGTACCTACTATCCGTCCTAATAATGTGACACGGCGTATAATAACAATATTATATTATATATATTATCCTTTTGGCAAACATTTATGACGACGGACGGCCCTGTGCAAGCTGCCATCACAGTGTCTTGGAATCCGAACGGCCGATTATGAGCTGCGGGAGGCCACCCGCTGCCGACGTGACTGCGATAATGCAAGCACCTATATAGCTTAAGTATAAATAAATATAATAAAAAAATTTATAAAAAACTCCGTAACAATATCATATGTATATATATATCAAATATCAAATATTGTAAGCATAATATGAAAAGTATAAAAAAAATAAAAAAATTACGTGTATGTGTAGTAATAATCTCACTCCCGCGACGTACGAGCTGTCGTATATCTCGACAATGTGTGTGTGTGTGTGTGTGTGGACCCGGCGCGAGTGTTTGTTTACTTCCGCCGGTGTTTTTCACCTGCAGTCCCCCGCTGCAGCGGTATCGCCGCCCCCGTCACCGGTGTCCTCCAAAAGCCCGCACACACGCCGGCAGTTGAGCTCGCACCATTTATGTCGTATTATTATATTATTATCAGCTACGGTAAATATTGACCGGAGCTTATCGTCGTCGTAGTCGTCGTCGTCGTATATATAGTCTTTCGTATATCGTGTATCCCACCGCATCGTATAATTAAGAGACGTGTCTGTGCGGCGTGTAATTATTATTACACTACACGTTAATAATACGGGAACACCAATATCGCAGAAATCGTATATGATATGGCATTATACTGCAGCTGATAACGGCGACCAAGAGCGACGATTGTAGTTTGAAGTCTCACGATTCTATTGATATAACACGTAGTCCACGTAATCGTTTTATATATATATATATAATATTATGCGTACGATACATTGATATGATATCATTATGATGATGCTCTCGAGTCGATTACTGCAGAAGCAGTTGGTAATATTATATTATTATATTTTATATATGATATGATATAGGTACGAGGATACGTCCTCGCATATTTTGAAAAGCTTTTCCAATACAACGATATCGAATACGGAGTAATAACATTTATAACACTACATTTAAGAGCAATCTATATTTTAAATTTCTTAATCAGAAACATAATTCTTTTTTTTAAAAAGAACATCAGTAGAGAATTGGAATAGCAGGTCATAAAGCCCCTTCATCCTAATAAATGACAGTCAACAGTTTGGCTTTGTACAAAAGTACCTATTTGCTTATTTAAAAATTGAAATTAACTTAGAATGGAAATAAAATATTTTACACAGTTTTCACTCTTCCTTAACCAAAACATTTTGAGTTATAAATAATTTAAACATGAATATTTATCGGACATGGTGTATACATGGATGTGAATTTTAAATAGTTTACGTTTCTATTTTCAGATTTACTTATTTAAACTAATAATCATTTACCCCTTCACAACCCACCACCCTATCAATACAATTCACGTGTGTATGTGGACTTTGACGAGTAATATAATAATATGACCACATACAGCAATCATTTAGATTATTGTTATTATTACAATATGACAGTATAAGACTTATTGTACTGTCACAATTATTTGTAAGCCATAATCAAAATATAATATAATTTATAATACAATTATTGGTTTGTATTTTTGTTTACTATCGAGTATCACCAAACGATATTTGATTTCAAGGCATATTATCCAGACGATTATATTTAAAAAAAAGAGCGATTCGGGTTGGTCCGTAGGGTTCAAGGTGAAGTTCAATGTTCTACATTAAAAAAAATATGTTAACGAGTGCCACGGCCGGTGTTACATTTGTGTACTGAATTTTCGTTTTAATTTATAATGGCAAATAAAAGAAAAAATTTACAATTATTGTAAAAAATATTTTTATTATTATAGGATTTAAAGAATTTGATGGAATTTCATTGTAATTTTAATAAATTATGAATTATCATAATTTATGTAAAATTGATTAACAAATGGTTAATATATAGCATTGGAAATATAAAAGTACATAAAATGGAATGGCCACCGTAAATAAAAATACTACAATTGTAACTCTATTCAGATAAAATTTAATTCAAATCAATTTTGTCTTAGAAATTTAATAAATATGATATTTTACGAATCATATTATACATTAGTTCCTGTATGACTATTTGTTGTATGTGCCGATATAGTTACACCTATAACAAATATATTTTAATAATAATAAAATTATGATTATAAAAATATTATTAATAGTATTTTTTTATGTAAATAACCTGCAAATAATAAACACTAATATATAAAACAACAACAATCATTGTTGTGCATTAAACAGAGTAAACATAATATTTTTAAAATTTTGTATTTTTACACTATTATTACAAGTAGTAATGATTTTACCTATATTATATGTTGTTATTTTAAATTAAATCTCTTTAAAAACTTGTTTTTGTAATACATTTGTATGGAGTATTCGGTTCATTTTTATTGTAAAACTTTAAAGTACAACTTTAAGTGCCGCTTAAACTTTAAAAGTCTATACGGTATAGTGTCTAAAACCATGAAACCCATTACTTATAAGAAATATATCACATTGACATGCTATTGCAGCTAATTACAGCTTATTAGTTATTATATATAATAGTGTATAACAGTCACATTAATTTAAATAAATATATATATATATATATACCAATTATTTAGTGTATTTCACATTATGAGACCAACTTTACGATACGTACAGATGTAATCGTGTAGCAAATAACAACAATATTGTATATAAAAATGTTTTCAACACTAAAAATAATTTTACACGCGAGAAGTATAATATTATTATTTAAATGAACGTTATTTAATATCATTAATTACTTAATCATATTTGCAGTTAATGAAATGATGCTTAGTCATTGCAATCACATTAATAGCAATAATAACGTTTTATTATATATTTTTATTATTTTACTATATTATAAAAGTTTCATGTGGTAAAATTATAGATACAAATAAAACAGTCGAAAAAAAACTTTTGGAATTATTGTTTATAACTTTATATAAATAACGTAATTTTACGAATTTTTCAATTTCTGCTTCTATAGCTGGTATAAAATATAATTTTTTTGCATTTTCACATATTTCTTCTTGCACACCATACGCGATAAACATTAAACAGAGATTTAACATACATACCAATCATACCTATATATTAAGTACGCAGTTATTATTCGAATCGCTAAACATTATAGGCAATCTAATTTTCATCGAACATCTTTATATTTATTTTTATTTTACTTTTGTATTTTCATTATGATATTAGTCAGTCGTTATACCTTTCATATCTATTCCAAATATTCTCTCCGTGGCTCTACACACACACACACACACACACACACACACACACACACACACACATTATAACTCAATAAAATATCTTTACACTCCCGTTTCTTTAAGTACGTTCATAGACCACCTAAATCCATTCTCTCTGTCTCTCCTCCCATTCACCATTATGTACCACAACTTCTATATTGCATTATATTATATTAATATGTATTATAGGTATCAACATGGTCTCTTTCAACTCTCATTATTACTTCGGACATTCACTTCGCCTTTTTATTATACTATAAAATACGCGAATACTTGGTTTTACAATAAGATTTACCGAATACCAATATACTGCTGCAGTCACCGATAAAATAATTATATTGAATCTGATTTCGTCTGTCTGGTGAACTTTTTAACGCGCGGCACTGTGGCATAATATACTCGCAAATTTTGCACGCGACCACAATACAAACTTAATAACTACTATCATAACTATCATGTGTAGGTATATATAACAATATATTTTATCGTTTATTTGATATATAATCTGTATTAATACTTATACAGGTAAAGGTTTTCTTTTTTTTCATCCTTATTATCATAATATAATATTTGAACATCGTGTAACTATCAAAGAATTGAAATCTTAATGATTTTATGTGTTATTAAAAAAAAAAAAAAACAGTAGATTACATTTTCAGTTTCAGTTTTCTTAAGTACACAATTCAGTTTTTAGTTAATACTATTTCCAACAAAACGATTTTGATATTAAAACAAACAATTCGTTGTACAAAATATATCAAATAACTCCAAGCGTCTTTTCCTAAAACCATATAATGTCTTCATTTCTACACAACATAATATATTATTATTGCCATATACATTAAATGTAAAATAAATTTTATTTTGGATGTAAAAGTAAAATATTATATAATACGATTGTGTTTTATTTTCAGTTGTTATACACTGTGAATCAACAAATCGTTTTTTAATATATTATTATTAATTTCAAGAATTGACCCCATAGGTAAAAAAATGTCTTTTTTTGTTATTGAGTTTATTAAAACCTTTAAAAGTCTCATAAGCGCAATGTGATCAAATATATTAGGGAGGAGGGGGCTGAAGTCTCATTATAAATTAATTTTCAACATGCCATTTCATGGGTACTCTACTGCCCATACCCATCTTCACCCAACTGATGACATTCATTTTTCAAAAAAAAAAAAAATCGTGCCAATGTATTTTTAATATTTTTAAATTGCTATAATAGAAACTTACAAAAAGCTTTATATTAAATTTTTCAAGCTTTTTGACTAAACAAAAAAAGTTTTATCGACATTTAAAGAAGAAAAAACTTAAAATGTGAAATGTCTAATATACTGTCAAATTGTATCATGTACATAAAGTGGTAATAATATAAACATTTGGTGAAAATTTCAAGTAGGTATCTAAAGTCATTCGTTTTTAAGTTGTACTAAAAACAATATCAATTTTAATGTAAAAATTTCCATTAACTTTAATTTTTTTATCTTTTTCCAAATATTATTAAGAGTACTGAGAATTTTCAATTTTCTACCTCTTAAAAGTACCAAAAAGATCCACTTTTCAAAAAATACCAATTTCAGAATTGAAAATTTAAGTATTCTTTCTAAAACTTTTCTTGTAAACAAACAAACAAAAAAAAAAAAAAACGTCATTGTAAAATCATTTCACTCAGAATCTAAAATGATACTATTTATTTTATTTTGTCGTGAAACATGATTATGATAAATAATTACAAAGTGAAAATATTATTATTATTGTAATTCACCAAAAGTTTAATATAATGAACACAATTTACCTGAACAGTCTAACCAAACCTTTACCCCTCCCGCCACATGCGAGATTGGTGAATTAGGTCACAATTACCTTTTATCGATTAATTGGATCAAGAAAAAAAGGTAGTAGGTAAATCTAGAGTCCCAGCAAAGACTAATTAAATATATTGGTATGTTGTTTATTTTAACATCAAAAAATCTTTATAAAAAGTCATATTTTAGCCAGGTAGATAAGTGAGTTTGTAGCCGGTACCAACTTACCTTATACCTTTTTCTCCTCGGCACTCAATTTACGTCTTTTAAAATGTACACACATTATCGTGGACTTAATTTATCTAGCCCCCCCCCCCCAAGCACCTCTAGATATGCTTATGAAAGGTCTTCGTCAAAAACACCAGTTACCAATTTTGGTTTGTGTTCATAAAAAAAATTAAACATACTGGTTACGAATATATATCATGATTTTGTACATTTTCCAACTCATATTACCTACTATTCCTATTCGTCCCACACCTATGTTGCATGCATAACAATATAATAGTTTTATAAATACCGGCTTGGTAAATCACTAATCGTAAGTAACCGTGCCCAAACTTGACTGAACTTTGATAATAAACGCATATTACAATAATTGTAATATTTTGCACCTAATTATTAGGCGTACATCATACGTAATGTATAATATACACGCGCAATGTTAATATTATATTTGTTGTGATAAATCGCGACGAACAATGTGACAATAATGTTATCCATAGGAGGAGCATCGAACCCATCGCGAGGCGAACACACACACACACACATATATATATATATATATTACATCGTATATTATTATTATAACGAGATCCGATTTGCCGATATATTATATTTTGCGCGCACTGTGCGCGTTAATTACGACGACCGTCGATATTTTTTTTTTTTTTTTTTGTTATTATCATATTGTTATCGTTATTATTATTAGTATACTATGCACTCGGACCGACTGGCGTTAGACAATAGCGGCCACATAGACGTGCGGCGTACAGGCGTATATTATTTTCATTATATTATTGTACACGGGTAGGTATAACATTATAATAGTATCGTTGGACCGCGGGTACACGCCGCCGCCGCATATGCGCGATCCAACGCGGCGTGTGCCCCCAAACTGAGATCCTAATGGAATATTTCGATTGATGTGCAACGTCGTGTACCACGCACACGTACACATGCGCATAATATTATAACATTGTATATTATCGCCTGTCGACGGTGCCGCGGCGCGGCGGTGAGGAGGACGCCCAAAGAGTAACGTTACCCTTTTGTCTCGGGTCAAGCCGAAACGCCGACACAAGAACTGCCGCCTATAGTCTTGTGGAAACAAAAAACAAAAAAAAAAAAAAAATAAAAATAAAAATAAATAAATAAATAAAAATTAAATAAAAAAAAAAAAAAAAAAATTACCGCGTACAAAGACAATGACACGTGCATGTGTGCGTGTGCGTGTGCAACACATGTGTCCGCGCGTCTGCAGATACCCTCGATCTATATTAATGCACACGTGCAGCTTTAGATAATATTATCATTTATACAGAGTGATTCGACGAGCGTATGCTCATCCCCGTATATTTATTTAGTAAAGAATTTGTTCGAATTCTGATTTTTGGAGTTATTAAAAATACTTAGAGGTGACCGCATGCAAACTTCTGTATTCAAATGAAAAAAACCCATTTTCATACGATTAATTTCTCAGTTATTGAAATGTTTATGCAATTAGTATAATAGGCCTTAAAAATTGTTTTACAAAAATATAAAATAGAAGTAATATTGGATCTAGTATTTATTTACTTTGACTATTTTTACAAATTATAATTTATTGTTAATAGATTAATATAAAAATATAGAATACTAAAATGTTCAAGTAAACATCGCCCCCACACGTTCCAAACACATAATAATGGACCTATAATCATCCATAGTACATAAAGTTAAATAACTCAAAATTACTCAAATCAAATTTTGATTTTGATACTTTGACATTTTCAAAATTAGGATTTAAAAAACAAAAGTTTGTATCTCCACAGAATACTTTATTTAAGTAATACAAAACATCTCAACAAATTTGAAAATATAGTCTCAAAGTTTATATTTAATAATTCCAAAAGTCAAATTTTGAATAACTGCATTATTGAAGGAAGAAGAAAAAAGGAGGCGAGCATGCTTGGTAAATTATCGTGTATTATAGCTTTTTATTCAGAAGTCCCGACAGCGCAGGCTTATATTTAAACTCAGAGATCGCACGTTCATCGCACCTACGTCATTTTATTATTATGATTATGAACATTTTCATTACAGAATTCTAATTCTAATATAAATATAACATAGGTATTGGTATTATCAATTAGTTTAAAATTTAAATAAATAATCGCGTTGGTCGATGTTTTACTTTTCATAAATGCTAGCAATTCAGTATGTCAATACATTTAATATATTAATATTAGTCTAATAGGTAAAGGGAATTCCATGCTGTTCCACGCAAAGAATTCGACCGACAAACAATAATAAAAAATGTATCGTTATTTTCGATGCATATTTTACCATGGTACTTTCAAAACATAAATTATATTGCCATTACATAAGACCTCGTAAGTAAGTAATTTATTACGAAGTACCTAGATTTCTCACTAAGTATTATAAGTTAGTTAATACATTTTAGAATATAATATGCTCTGCAGTTGATACTCATTAAATATAAAAAAAGTTTTATCTTAGGGTTTTTTTTTTATTTACATATAGGTAGTTTATGACATAATTATGTAAATTTCCTGAATATTAGTGTATATAATGTAACTAACTATATATTATTCCGTGTACTTTGGCGTGTACACAAATAATAAGATAAGTATGTGTCATATATCTATGATTTCATTAACCACACGACGTTTAGTGTTTTCATAAAACTACGATAGTAGAGGTACACTAAGGGTACACACTTATTAATGTAAAAAAAAAAAAAATGTTCGACAAAATTAACTATAGTCACAAATTTGCAGCTAAACGTGATAGGAAAATTTCAAATGATATTTTGTACCATCAATTGTACAATAAAATATACAAAATTAATTTATTATAAAGCTGTTAGATGTGTTGCCTACTATTTATTTTGTCCAAAATATCATTATCTTTTTTAGATTTTAGAGTAAGTAAGCTTATGTTTAACTCTAAAATCGCAAAAGAAACGCTATACTACCTACCTGTATAGGATATATGGCTTAAAGTTACGTGTTAATGAATATTTTAAATAATTTTGTATAATTACCTATTTAGTATGCAACAAGTTATAATAACGATGACACACAATAATATGAGACACAACCATCTACAAAATTCTTTAAACTGATATACTTAAATACAATTTAATTTTCCTAAAAATGTCTCACGTTAATCCCCTTCATGATTTCCGGTAAAACTTGCATCACGTACGACAAGCAACGATCTCTTTGACACGCGTTGTTTTGTGCAATATGCCTACACAATAATATAAAAAATGAACACCTCACCACTATACATTGGTATCCCGCCATCAAAATCCATTAGACAATTATAATATATTTTCTTATTATCATTAAATCGTCATTTATTGATTATACGCGAGAGCGGAAAACCTCGCAGCACCGACTCAATCCGAACAGATCAATCGGTCTATATAATATCCACATTGGCTACGAGTGTCGTCGTCGTCGTAAATCCGGTCAACGGTTTTTTTACACGTCAGTCGTCCGGATCCGTCAATTAGCTAATAGATTCGGCGGCGGCGTCCACCCCACGATGACGTGATGTGATTTTCAATTTTCCAAATCGACCGACCGCCCGAGGCGACGTACAATATTATATGTGTGCACCTACGTACTTTTTATCCATATAATATATATGTACGATGGCTGTGGGGCGTATCGATGATTTGTTATATTTTATATATATTATATTGTACGCGTTTGACGTATATTTGATGTCAGAGGTGTATGATGTGTGTTCCATATTATTATACCGACGGTCTTCCCGTGCGCGAAATCCGTCGCGACAAAAATATAAACGACGACGACCATCGGCAGACTATACGTGGGTGCCAGCTATACCTATTATTTAGCTGTGACGAAGCAATTACGACCATGTGTTTCGTATATTATCATTATATTTTTCACCCCCCCCCCCCCGGACGAAAAAATAGAATAAAAATTCTTCCGGAGCGATCGAGTGGCTGTGGCCCGGCGTGGGTATAGGTACATCTGCTCTATGGCTGCGATGATCGCGGGTACGATATAATATTATTATTATATATACGCGATGGCGATGAAATCCAACTCTGCGGAAAATCTCGACGGTAATACGCGTATAAATGCCATTTCCCCCTTTCAGTGATATACTGATGTATATAATATCATCTTATATATAAATATAATACACTGCTAGCTCTCGTTAACAATAGTCGTGTAAAAAACGTACATAAAGAAAAAAAATAAAATCGTTCTACCGACAGCGCGCGCGTGTAAAGAATATAACGGCTTGACCTATTATTATTATTATTATTATTATTATTACTATTATTATTACGTTTCGTCTTCCACACGCACACGCATGCATACGTACGCCCATTGTCGTTTTCGGTGAATAAAAAAATACTAAAAAATAAAAGCACGTCTACCTCTATATATATATATATATAATATACGAGTTTATATTATTACCAGAAAATATAATAATAATAAGGATCTGGCAAACGCCCCTTAGCGAAAAGACTTCTTCTTCTTCGTCGTCGTCGTCTCCGTCTTTTTCTCCTATAGTTTCTACTGACACAGCAGCTACTCGTCGGCAGCTGTGCGCACGTTTAGGCGTGCTTATAAAATACATGTAAAAATATCATAATGCGTATACAATCGAAGCGCCGGTGCAAAGGATGCGACGTTCTCGCGGTGTGTCCTGCAGACTGCTTCAACCCTTTGCGGCGCGCGTAAGACGAGTATCCTGGCTGATAGGATTTTTATTTCGTCGCCCGACCCGCAGATTTTGTACAATAATATTATATCTGTAGGTGTACATAATACCTACTGCATCGCCGTAATTTGACACGCGCGCGCCGTCATCTCCACTTTTTTACCAAACGAATTATAACAATAACGTAATGTTGTCGGCCGTCTTCAATGACGATTTTCTTTTACTATCATCAAATTGTTTTAACCGCGGTAGAATTGATGTGTATGATATTATAATACTTTACATGCATAGTACAATGATGCGCTATTTTCATTCCTTTTCTTCGTGTACTTTCTGGTGGTCGCGTCTAGAATACACGATCATATTACCACGTGTGTGAAGTTAGCCCCCCCCC
>JACXSJ010001924.1:0-64659 GCA_014851325.1 Pentalonia nigronervosa | reverse complement strand
TTTAACCGGGCTAGTTATATCTTTTAGTACCTCCTCTACCCACCATCACCAATGTAAACTAATGTAAAATATTAAAACTATAACTAAACAAATGAAAATCTTTTGCATTATTATAAACATTAGTTGCATGATTGATAGTATCAAATGAATCTTGTATATTGTTCTGCGTCGTAATATCTATAATAACATATTAACATTCGTGTTCGATATTTTAAAACAATTCAAAAATAATCGATGTAATAGTTTTTAGGTAACTCGAAATGTGAGAAACTATATATGACACACGATAAATCACAATGTAGGAATAAGCTTTAGTTCACAGTTAAGTACGACATCTCATATTAATTTTACTTTCGTTTGATTAGTATTTTCTACACTGTGTGATTTATATTACACTATTTACACAGGTAATTTGGTATTTTAAAATATAAATTCTTAAACTTCGAAGCGTCGAGTGAAGGACGATGGTGTATATTTAAAAAATGTTAACTATTTATTATTATCTTTAATTTAAAATAATAATGGTTTTTGCTGAAAAACTTCATAATATTAAATAAAATCATCATTCTTACATTATATTTATTATTTACATCCTTAAAACTATTAAAACAAGTGTTTTGATTATTAGTAAAACAACACAATCAAAAATGTAATTATATTGAAAATAATATGCCGATATTTAAAATTCTGAAAAAAATTTTAATCGATATATTTAGGAAAAAACAAAATAAAATAGAAAATTTATCTACAATTAGTTCAAAAATAGTTAAAATATTTTTAAAATTTAATGGTGTATATATAAAAAATGATAATCTCAACATTCGGTGTCTATAGTTATTCGTTTGTAATACACACACACACACACACACACACACACACACACACACACACACACACACATAATATATATGTTAAAAAATACACAACATCAATACATTATTCTCTCTATTGAAAGTTTAAAAATGGTTATTATTATTAATTTTAATTAATTTGTTGATCGCATATTATGTATAACTCCAATATACTCGTACATATTACTTTAAATCATCTTATAATTTATTTTAAATTTATATGAAATGAGGAATGTCTGAGTTTTAGGATTGTGTTTTTTTGTTATTTGTATTTGACCACTTTTTTGTGTTTAAAAAGTAATAATATTTCTCTAAAAGTTACACGTGACAACTTTTTAGAAGATCAGAAATTGCATATTCATAATTTACACTTTGGTTTTACGTAACATAGGTATACATTAACACACAATCAACTAGATTAGAATGTAAAATTAGCAAACTCATGATTTATAAATTAGTTTAGTTACCAATTGAATGATTGACATTTATCGATCTATTTAAGTTCAAATACTTGTGACTATCCAATTCAGACAAATTTATTTTTTGTTACGTGCTAAATTAATTCTTATAAAGATAATGTGCACACTTATACACTATTAATGTAATTGAAATTTATCAATATTCTTAATACTATGGTTATTTTAATGGCCATGCAAATAAATAAAATACATTTTAATCGACAGTCTTAGATTCGCATAACGAGCCTTGACTTCTATATCTCTTTAAATTTAAAAAAAACTACAAGCAATGTATTGTTTTAATATATGTTGTTATTTTGTTATAAATCAGAAAATTATAATACAATAGATTAAAAATGTCCACTGATTATTTGAATATTGCATTATAATTTATAAATACCTACTTGATAAGTATTGATTTTTTTTTTAAATTTAAAAATTTAATTTTAAAGAAAATATTTAAATTTATCAGTAGTTAGTTATTATAATTAGGTTATAATTGTTATTACATGTTATTCTAATCGTAATTTTGACATTTAAAATTATGTTTATTAATATTATAATATGATTAGTTAAATATTTAAATTTTAATGAAACTGATAACGATTCTAGTCGACACTATTAATTGTTGCTCTGCTAAGAATCGTTTGTTAGATATAATACGTTTACAAGTGTTTTGACTTTTAGAATTGCATTTATAATTATTAATTATACCTACATTAAAAAAATTACTTATTATTGGTACTTTATTGTGAATTAATATGCTTCTTTATCTCAGGAATTATAATAATACGACTGAAATAAAAAATATAATATGCTAATATTATTTATAAGTAGGAATGTATTAGTCATAGTCCATGTAACAAGTCAAATAATGTTTCATTGTTTCTACAATCAAAATAGTATCTATTTAAAATAAATATGAGTTTTTCCAAGAATTATGTTTATTCGTTCTAAATATTTTTGTTTGACAATTCATAGGTTAGGTTTAGTTTTATATAAATATCTACCTATTGATTTGTCTAACATTAAAAAAATAACAATGATTTTGAAGTTCAATCGACCTTGTATAATTAATAACTCCGATTTTGTGTCAACCAATTAAAATCACAACAAACTACGCAAGGGACGGAGAATTGGCTCAGAGTCCCAGATACAATAAAATATAAATTGTACCTTTGGGATTTGATTTGTTATACGCATGGAAAATATATATGGAATTAAATCTGCTTAATGGATTGTAAAGTTATTTTTTAGTGAGAGTTTTGTCAAATGAGTGTTCCAATTTAATCTAGGTATCTATCTTAAAATATTTAAAGAAGGTACTTACATATTTTTTATTTTATAACATATAGAAAGATTTTATTGAATTATTATGATATTAAATCAGAAATTTCAGTACCAAACTGATACACATAAACATTACTGACGGTTATATATAATTATGAACAGATACAACATTTTAATATATCTTAACCTTAAGATACAAATATTTTTTCATTACAACTGAATTTGAATTATATTTTTTCAAAATATTGCTTATATAGACAATTGTTAATACATTATATTCTTTTATGATTATAATATCTAGAAAAGATTTTTTAACTTTCCAGTTATGTAAAATTATATAAATTAAAAAGGAATTTATTAAAATACTTTAATCAAAACATAACTGTTTATGATGACACACACATATATTTTTAGATAAGAAATGTTAAAATAATTTATTTAATTAAATAATTTAATATCATTATTTGTTTATTAAATAATGAAAAACAATTTCAAAATGTTTCCATTATGCATTAAAGTTTTTATCGTGCAATATAAAACGAAATGTTATAACTTATAAGTTATAATATAAAATATTTGAAGATTGATTAAACACCTAAAACAAATGAGCGTAACATAAAATTAAATTAAAAACACGGCATCAATAGTGGAAACGGGTGAGTAGTACGATTTAAACAAAATAAAGTATATACATAAACATTGGACATTTAGACACAAAAATTTAGACTTGAGTTAATTATATTGAATGCAATTTTAAAGCATGCTGGTTTTTACTCGTCGTTAATTTTTATATAGCTACGTTATACAAATGTTTGCATTATTTTAATGTATTAAATATATATGGCTTATACTTCATCAAATTGAATGAAATATATTAATTGGCAAATAAAGTTTAAATAATTAAAAATCAGTTCTCCCCAAAAACTAACTCACGACAATATAAAATATTTTTTTTTATAATAACAGGCACTCAGAATTCACCGACTCACTGTACAAATAATTAAAAACATACATCAACTAATAGAATTTAACTCTAAAGCATAAAATACATGTATACATATATTATTATCATCATGTATTAATCAATAATCATTAATATAAAACAGGATTGATCAACTATATACAAGTAGAAATAGCGGTACAAAGTTCACCTACATTGCTGTATGTCTTTATACACAAGCGATAAGTTTATATTATGATGCCATTAACCAATATGTAATAACATTATTAAGAGTTAGTTTTTTCACACTCTGTTTACGTGCATTGAATTTTTTCAACGAGACAAATTAAATCATTAAACTGAATACAGTGTACACAATAATTTTGTTCGGGGGCGCCATTTGGGGTGTCACAAGGTATACTTTGGTGGCCCTAATTTACCCATACCGCCTATTGACTTGCCTTCTTTTTATGGTTCGCGCCAATACGGCTAAAATTTTCATAAAGTATTGAATATTAGTAGATGTGTAATTTAAAAACTACATATTTATTTGTGGGCGAGTACGCGTGGTATAAATATAAAAAATTATCATCCCGACAACGGCAACAACTGCCATAATTGAACATAGAACGATATTCGCAAAGCAAATGGTTTCAGTAAATTTTTTTTACATCTCTTTTAAAAACCGGGATCACATTTTACATTTTACTATAGAATTCTGTGACCCGGAGGTTAAAAAAATTGACACACCTAAACATTTAGTAGCCATATTTTAAAACTGAAACGGTGCACCTATAATTGTTACGAAAAAAATATTTTGCTTAATAATTTTAAAAACAAAACAAATTATGATATAGATCGATAAAAAAATAGTATACCAGGTATATGATATGTAAGTATCTCGTATTCACACATTAAAATATTTAACAAGATTTTAACGATTGAAGTATGCATATTATACAAATATAACGATAAAAATATATTAAATTCGCTATCACCTGACTTTTTGTAAAACGCGAATCGTATTTTAAATTAGAAACCAGAAACAAAATTTAGGTTTTAAGTGCCTGCTGATCAATCATTGTAACAAACATTACCAACTAAAAACTAATGATCCAGTTTGAAATTTTTGCTCTACTTTTAAAATACATATAACAAAACAAAAAACATTGTTAAAGCTCACTGTTTATTATATAAAATTGTAAAATTACAAGTTACATGCATCTACATAGTTACCTATATAATATTTATATTTTTTTTCTCTGAATTGCTTACTTATAAATTATTTAATATAAAGCCCTAAAGACAATAATCCAGAATTGTACGGAACAAAAAAAAAAAAAAAAATACTTAAACACAGAACTTCATATATTTTTAGATATTCATCGTACCTTGATTTGCCCAGTCACCATACTTCTTATATGCATGCTTTGAAGTAAGTTACTAAAGCAAATATCTTATGCTTTTTGTATGGGTTTTTGAGTTATAAGAACAATAGAACTATTGTATCATGTGACTCTTGACCACTAAAAGAAAAGGCGTAGTTCTGAGTTGTTGAAAAATATGTATTAATATTCTCTGTTTATAACATTTAAAAAATATTATATTAAGAATTAAAAAAAAATGTATATAAAAAGTAATACAATAATTTAACAACTAAAGAACTTCAAACAGGAATAGCATTACAAAATATAAATGATAATAATAATAACACCTTACAATACTATGCTTTTGGTAGCACAAAATACACTAAAACTTATAAATGCAAAATGTAAAATTTTCTTCACGACGTTAAGGAAATATTTTTCATAAATAGATATATCAAATGATAAGTATATAGCATATGTACAAAATATTAACAATTTCCTTCACAGAAATAATTGTAATTACTCGCGGTTGTTTTTAAATTATAATAAGTAGTGTGGCGTTTTAAGTAGGTATGTAGCCAAATTTAAATTTACTGATATTGCGTTTAACATTTTTTTGACAGCTGTTCACATTTAAAAACAGTGCTATAAAGTATTTTTATTATTATTATTATTATTTTTTTTTTTTTTGTATACAAATAAGCAAATTAAACTTATACCTTATATTAAATATCACAGGGTTTGTCAAGTTATATGAAAATATATAGTATGTGTAATTGAATAATATTTATATAATAATCAATTACAATTGACAATTACACAATGAACAAGGTAAAATTAAATATAAGATGACTTTAATTTAAAGTATATTAAATTAACAAGACACTTCTACGAAATTAATTATAACTACGTATCTTTATTATAATGATATTCAATATAATAATAATAAGTTAATAGTATGAATGTATGATGAATTTTTATAGAAATTAAATTACTATTATAAGATTGTGAACAGCTGCATTACAGTATATCTACCATTAATTTTTAATGTCCAAATATATTATAAACCAATTATATTAGTGTGCACTCTGAAAGAATATTTCAATTACCTCAAAACAATTCAAACGCTATTAAAGTAAGAAAATGTTCAATAGAAAACGTCGTGCATTTGATTGAAAACACTAATGTACCTAAAAAAGTTTTAATAAATAGATTTTTATATCAATTACCTTTTACAGTTTTTAATTTCTTAAGTTTATACACTTTCTAATTTAATACTTTGTAGATTTATTGAAAAAATGGCAAAGGTTGTGTCCTAATTTCTAGCAATTGTATTCTGATAATATATAAGTACTTCGCATAACATTATATATGTATATTTTTAATTCTGAGCAGAACGATAAGAATACTGGTTATATACTAGTGTGTTTTTTTTTGTGTCTGAAAATACTTCTTTTTATTGGGTGGGGGTGGTGGTAGTGGTTTAAGTAAAAACTTCCTGCTAATTTTTCAAATAATCGGGAAAAATACGGAAAAACAAGAATATTTACTCAACAACTAACACCAGTTTTGGTTTTTATTTAGACACTTTATGATTTTCAAAATAATTTGGTTTTTTAAGGTACTATTCAAAATTTTCAGTTTTTAGTTTTTTGTTTAAATTATATGAACATTTGTAAATATTTTATAAATTTAATGCCTAAGACTTGAAAATGTAAAACAAGATTCCTAAGTTGTTTTCTCTGGAATACAAAAAAAAAAGTTTTTCTAAAGCAACATACATTTTTACGAGCATGTTCAAATTTTGATGAAATTGGATGTTCAAAAGTTTTATTAAGATTAACTATACCGATTTATCCTTAAACAACGATTTTTGTTATATTGTTATAATTAAAATATTTTTAACTCTGGAATTTAAAATATTTCACCATTATGTGTATATACAAATATATCATAATCTTCAGTGCATAGATAAACTTTCAAAATTGTAGACTAATTTTACAATTTATTTATAATAAGTCATTTTTTTCCATAAATGTTGATAAAAATGTTTTTTGATTGGTTAGGTTAATAGCAACAACGACATGGTGACGTTTAGTTTTCTTCAAACTCGTATAGATAATGGTAATCCCCATCAAGCTTTATGCCATTTTTTTTATAGTCATTAGTCAATAGTCGCTCAGACACGGTAGGCTAAGCTCAATGTTTTTGTCATCGTTTACGCATTACACGTAACTCATACTTTGTACAATAAACCATTACTAACATTTTATAATTTTAGAAAAAAATGATCGAACTTTTAATCGATTTTTATTTTAATGAAAAAAAAAACTTTAATTACCTCGCCTAGTATGCATTTAATAAACTGGGCAAATTAAGAATAAAAGTAAATCAATTTTGTATTTTAATGACTATTGTTTTAAGGCTTCAAAATGATATATTTTACCATATATTATTAACAGTTACTTATATTATCTATATCAATAGGAGTAATAGGAGGTCTACTTCATTATTTCAAACCTGATCCTGTATTTACAACAGTGTGTCTACTCATTTATTTTCAAGCTCCCCCCCCCTTTTCCGTACCATTAAATAATCCTGAGAACGACACTGCATTTATTACCTAGTGACCAGTGTCAATGACGAGATACACTTGAATATTACTATATACTATATAGTATGTTATAATATACAGCAGAGTGAATTCCTCAGTTTTTTAATGTTTAATACATATTATATTTTAGATTCCTGAATGAAGCGATAAATTTTGATGCGATAAACTGATTTTACATTGATGTGTGTGTTTTTGTTGTTCGAGTACATAAATTATAGTGGAAGAAATGGTTGGATTTTAAACTTTAGTGATAGTTTCCAGTATATTTCAAAATAATCAGAAAAACAAAAACAAATAAGAAAATACATGCATTTTTAAGCAAAACTAGTTTTTAATAAATTCAATTTTTTTTATTTAGTTGCAATTCTATGTATTAATACTAGCTGTATTAATCGTAGATACCTACTTGAAATTTCCACCAAATGTTTATATTAGAATTTGTTATACATAATATAATTTTTAAAATATTTTGACTCTATTTAAGTTATTTAAAAACACTTGCCATTTTCGATTTTTTTTTTAATTTTAATTTTTTTTTTCTATAAATGCCAATAAACAATGTTGCCTTTTGCTCTATCAAAAAGTTTTAAAATTGACCACAAGGTTCCTTAAAACTTATGAAGTCACTATTTATAAGTCATAAATGTTCATACTGAAACCAAAAAAATTTAAAAAATATTTAAAAACAATTTTCAAGTTCAAATTTGGTGAAAATAGATATTTAAACAAAGAATAATGATTTTAGTTTTGTAAATTATAAATTATACTCGTGGGTATTGCCGTATTATTGACACTTAAATACATTTCTTTTATTAGTAATATAAATATATCATAAAATATGCTTAAACTATAGGCTGACAGAGACAGTCTTTACTCAGAATCGTTTTTCGTAAACAATGATTGATCATTGAATTGAAATCGTACACATACATTACAGTAACTTGTCCAATGGCGAGGTACTGGCGACACCTGCTATACAACAGTTACTTATTTTCTCCCTAAATTATTATTAACGTTAATAGTAAATATAATTTCATACGAAATATTTATAAATTATAACTATTTTTCGTGAAAAAATTTATTTACAAGCTATAAAAATATAAACATCAAACAACATTTCGAAACAATAAAAAATGAATAAAAAAAAAAAATGCATATGTTTACATACTAAATGCAATAGGTTAGAAAATAGTAGACACAAGCTGCGAAGTACTAACCAATTCAAATAAATTAAAATGTTTTCTTTTATATATTTAGAAACCATTTGAAAATATATAGATTAATTAAAATATATAATATGATTTATCATAATAGTAAATATAGTTTTAATTTTCTTAGAATAGCATGTTTAATCATTATGCAATAATAGTCAAGTTTATTTTGAAACGATTAGAAGTGACCATAACAAGATTAACATTAATAAATAGATAAATGATAATAAATTGCCCACTTTGGAAAATATAACGTTTTTAAACAACACAAATATGTTTAAATGACAAATAGGGTATATTTTTTAGCCATATTTCACCTTGGTCATAATTTTATTGCTCTTAGCCAAAATTGTATTCACTAATACTTAGAATAAATGTATAATTTATTATTACTATTAAAAAATTATGAAACTCGGAATGCTAGTAAACAACATATTATAAAAGAAAATATATTTTTACCTACCAACACGCGAGAAGTTTTTTATGACAGAGTGCAAAATAAGTGAGTTGACAGCTTGCACTAACTAAGTTTTTAGCTTAACTAAGTTAATTACACCCAAGGTTTGTCGTATAAATTGATGAAAATATATTTTAATATAACACAAAAGTATTTTCTCCCCCTCCGGTAAATGAGAATTTTTGTACATGATTTATAAAATCAATTACTGCACCGTGACCGTTTTCTACCCTTAATGAGGCGACCGAAGAAAACGTTTTCAGGGGAGGGGGAATGTTATATACCTACAAACTTCCGGTTATTATTAATCGAGCAGTTACCAGCAAGGGAAAAGCTACGGCGCGGCAGTGGTATCACATTTTTAATTTACGTGCCTGCATAATATATATTATATACAAATACACACACTTTATATATTATATATACGCGTGACGAATAGCAACTCATTTGCGTTCAAATGTAGGGCAGGCCACAAGCGAAGGTATATACATTTTTTTTCGGACTGGGAGCGATTTCATTTTTGGAGCGGTATAAAAACGAAATTGCACGTTTTGTTTACCCCACTTCCGCCACAGTAGGTTTAATAGTTTTCGTGATCTTATAAAAACAGGCTGGACCGAGTGAAACTATATTATATATTAAGTTTCTATACGGTTAGGATGATAAATACCACACAATTACATAAATATTAATTAATTAATAATCATCTATTAATATAATATTATAATAATATATACAAGTGAGTATGTGACATGGGGCCACATGTCATCGGAGGGAAATCGTCCTTTTTTGGTTAGTGGTGACAGTGCGTGATAGGGTTAGTGACGACGGTGTGCGGTTTTCTCGAGTGCGGCTTCGAACGGGTGTGATAAAAATAAAAATGATATGGCTAATACGCATCATATCATATGCATATAAATATTTATAAATATAATTAACAAATCTCGCATCGCCGCGTAAGCTCGTCACCGGTGCGTAGAGGGTGAGGAGGATATTATGATATCGAGCAACGGCAAATATCGACCGGGACTCGTATCCGCCCGTCGTCGTCGTCGTCGTCGCCGCCATGGCTGCCACCAGTGGCGACTGACTGAGGTGGTGGCGCGACGTTGCCAGAGTCGAAACACAGCGAGCCCGTGACGAGAGGGCTTAGCTTTGGAGGGATGTTACGACAACTCGCAATCTGGCTAAATTGTTCATTGTGTACCGAACCACTACCGCTGCCACCGATGCCGCCTCAGGGGGGGGACGATATTATATACAAGCACATATCCGTTCCTTATGTTGTGTATTATGTGGGTATATACAGGGTGTTTGTTATGTTGCACGACTGTGCAAGTGCACTCGAAATCCTTCAGCCCATGTCCTAACTCTGACTTGATGGTTATATAATATTCAAGACCTACAGATCTCGACCAAACTTTAGCTATAACGGTTGGATTGGATCTGGCTAACGTCATCTATTGAGAATGTTTGAGTTATCAGCTATGATAAAATGATCGCTCTATATGCCTAATGATACACAGAATGATTTAACAAGCACGCTCATCGATAAATATTGTGTATTTCTTAAAATTTTGATTTTAGATTTCTTAAGCATATTTAAATATACTTATATTTTTATTTAATCTTCGAGGAGATAATGAGCCCCATCACTATACCTATATCTGTTCTTAGATTTATATAATATACAATAAAAAAAGATTGATTAACATTTGAACAAACAAAATGAGTATCACCTCATGACACTCCTTAAAATGCTATAAAAAAACTAAGTATATATGTATATAATATAGTCGTTGTGTATAATAGGTAGACCACACTCTTAATAGTATTTTTTATAGTATTCCAAGAATCATATAGTCATTTTAAAAAACGCATAAAAATATGAGAACAATATGATGTGACCACTGAGAGTGTTTGGTGTTTAATATCACCCTGTGTATATTATATGATATAAATTATCCCGACCGTTAGTACACGATATGAAATACTCACGCGGATTAGACTAGTCGTAGCACGCAAGGCGTGTATGATAAAAAAAAAAAAAATGTATAATATTTTGCGAAAATCCAGCGCAGACTCGTGATTCGACGTTCACGGTGATCGTCCGAAATAAGGCGTATAATGTTTGATTATATATTTTGTTATTTTTTACACGTCTTTATGCTCCGCTCGTTTATAAACCACAATAATAATAATAATATAGATGGGCCGCGAAACGAAGACAAAAAAGAGGTCGCGGTATAGTGCACCAATTTATATACTACGCGTTTGTGTATCATCGCATTATGAACATTTGTAAAAAACAAAAATATATTCAAAAGCAAATAAATATTTACTGAAAAGATTACTGTACAGTTATAGGTATATATATACAGTATGTATACTATATGTATATGTATACAAAGTGATCACATCTCCATTTTTTTCATTTAATAATCAATTTTTTAAAATTCTGATAGTTAGAAGTTTTAAATATACTTAAAGACCATATTTTTAAATTCTTGAATTTTTTTGAATTACTCAAGGAGTGCCCTGTAGAAGAACAAGCTTCTATTTTTCAAATGAGAACTCCTTTTTTTTTAACAGTAAATTATTAAGCAGAAAATTTCTGAAAACTTTGGCTTATCAAAATTAAAAATTTGAACGAATACTTTTTGAGTTTTTAACTTTGTGTACTAAGGATAATAGACTTAGAAGATATAGAGGCTAGAATATTTAAAAATGTTAGTAACTAACATGAATATCTATCAATATATATAATTTATAAAAATGGTCTATGTATAATAAATATAAAATTCAATAATACATATATTTTATATTTTTGTAATAGCATTTTTAAGGACTATTATCCTTAGTATAAATATTTTAATAACTAAAAAACTACTTGCTCGAATTTTGAATTAAGTACATCAAAAATTAAAAAAAAAAATATATATATATATACACTGAATAATTTATAGTAATAGTTCTTATTTAAAAAACAAAAGTATGTATCGCCACAGGATATTCTTTAAATAGTACAAAATTCGTACAACGTTGTAAACAAATCTAAAAATATGTCTTAAAGTATATTTAAAAATTTCGAAAGTCAGAAAAAATAATAAAGAATGATAAGAATAAAAAGAATATAAATAAATTTATTATTTAATGAAAAGTGAGGATGATCATGCTTGGTGAATCACTCTATATATATATATAAATAGGTTATAACTTACATGAATAAAGATTCACTCCGTATATCAGTATACCTATTGGCTTAGTACGATAACCGTTTTTTTTATTTCAAAACAAGTTTTAAGTTAAGTATAAAAACATCGATTTTAATTATCAGTTATTATTTTTCTCATACAGAATTGAATTTGTCATTTAAAGTTAGACTTAAAAATAATGACAACAGAAATACACATATAGAGTGTGTTTATAAATTATATTACATATAAATATTTCGAGCGATAAAAATCAATCAATGTGCCTGTGCCCCCCTGCAATTATGTGTGTAGTGTAATTTTATATATTTCACACGGTGAACGTGGAAAAGACACAAAACGCAAAAAAAATATTTTTAGACAACAAGAATTAAATATAGTAATCTTTTTCTCATTTTTTTTATTTTGCATGCATTGCAATAAATAGTTTGGCAATTTAAAAAAGTAAATTATATTGTTTACACTGCATCATTGAATTGTGCGTTCCTGTATACGGTTCTTTATTCTATCAACAATTGCACTTTGGTTTTATTTTAAACTCACTATGAATATATTGTATGAATTTAACTTTCAACCCAACACGCATTAAACACTATTTCGCATGAATAACTGGTAAAAGTAAATACTAAAAAAAAAAAGTGTTACATTCCAGGAAAGGTCATATAAAGCGATAATAACAAAATTAACGTATATATACATTAATCACAAACCTTTATGTTATGTAAAGTCGTTCCCCGCAAACCATTTCATACGTTCGTTTATAAATTACTTTACAGCAGACATTAAAATCGGTGCCAACTTTTATGTCCAGCAAAGCTTATCGCTTTCTCCCCATTCAATTAAACAAGTTACATGTTATTAAACATACACGAATATGTAAAAATGAATAATAATTAAAGTTTTATTAAGTAAAAATTATGATTAATATCCTAGAATGCAAGAATTGTAATCTTATTTATTATTATTGTTTTATTATAAGATAGTTCAAAAACAATAATTGAGTCATTTTTCTGTAACGACTCGTTATTTTTGATTAGAGCAGAGCAATAACCTACAATATGCATTTTAGAATTATGGGTTGTTTTTTTTAAGTTACGTCTTTAAACATATATTTTCTTGGCACGATTACCCCAAAAGTTTCAAAATAAATTGTTGGCGAGGGAGGCTCGAAAGTTAGACATGAATAATACTTTTACAGAGTTATTTTTACAATTTTAAAGTAGTTTGCCCAAAAATGTTGTAAAACTATTGAAAATATCTGGCAATTATTAATTTATATAATTACCTAATCTAACCTTGGCAGATATTTGAAACTGGCGACTCGACTGGACACAGCCGCAGAAAGCCACTTCGTTCACCAATGTTATTTTATGATTTTTCATACATATTTAAATTATATTTAAATTGGCATATGTATAATAAGTATCTATAATGTATAATTTGATTTTGAAGCATTGGAAATTAAAATATCATAAGAAACACAAACGAAAAAATAATAATTGGCAATCCAAATCAATTAAATTATAATAATTTATTATTATAAACATAGAGTTTATCTAAATAACATGGTTGAAAATTACAGAATATAATTTATTGGATCTAGAAGAGATATTTGAAAAACGATAATGGATCAAAATTCTGAGCTCAATTCGCACTGCAAATTATACTAGGTATACATAAAGGGAACAACGCACTGGTCGTGTTTTGGCTCTGCTATTAAATAGTTATATAATAAAAATTGCCACATACAAGTACCTAATACAATTTTTTACCATCGTATTAACTAAAAATTTTGTGCGCTCAAATAATTGCGCACCGGATATATACGCCAGTCAAACAAATTGGTCACTTCAGCAAACTGCGCATTTCGACGACGGCTATATGAATTTTGTGCCGGGCCCGCTTTCCCCGCAATATATTAAAATAATATTTAACAAACCGTTTAGTGTTGTTGAGCTTTTTATTCGACTTTTTTTGTAAATTCCATACAGATGCAGATATTAGTTTGCGGCCGTACTGATTACGTTTGTGGTTAGTGTATTATAATTTTATAATTTTGCCCAAAACCTATATAAATTTAAAACTCATTATATAGCTGGCTATTATACTGTCCTTGATAAAAAATTAACAAATATTATTAATAAATATTGCTATAATAAAATAACCAGTAGGAGGACGTATTTTCGATTTTCAGACTGAATCGATGATGGCCTCTATGTATATAGTAACGCAGAGAAAATGAGGGCTAAGCATTCGAATCATATTTTCAGTTAATTATTATGTTTTACATAAACTATTGAATTAAATCGTGTAAACTATGAACTAATTTTGTTGTTATAATGTATAAATACTATCTATATGGAACAAATTGTTTTTAAAATCCCTTTCATAACGATTGTTTATTATTAAAAATTAAAAATAATATTTGTTAAGTCCTTATACCTTTTTAAAGGGATAAAAACGTTAAAACGTTTATAACTTTATAAGGGTGGTTAAAAAAAACATTTCACGAATCAATATACCACAAATTAAAAATAATGACAATGAATTATCCTAAAAATATTCATCTATATTCTGCTTATATAAATAAAAGTATTACATAATATTTAAATATTAATTAATATCCCGTTGTCCATTACCCATCAAAATTGAATTATTATAATAAAATGTAATATTATTGTAATTATTATTCAGCATATCACCGAGTAAATAGTAGATCAGTTATTATTAAAGCAGTGATGAATATATCTAAATAATTAAAATATTAAATAAATGTTGATTTCAATGTTCTTTGGACTGATTTATGCGTATCTAAATGTATAAATAAATGTTAATTATAAATGTTTTGCAAAAAATAGAATTATATACTAGTCTTTCTTTAATTCTTTGAGCAAAAGAATAATTTATTAAGAAGTGTAATATACCTAATTACAGTTAGTTGTGTGGTTTATTACTTATTATTAGAGTGGAATTTATCCACGTGAGTTCTACGTAGTACAGTATATACACGAGTACGTATTTATATGATGCGGTTTTTTCAACTACGAGATTTTTAAGCTTATTAAATGTTACGTAGGATTACCGAATAGGCATCGATACATTTTTTATTCCAATAAACTGAAGTTAGCAGTTAAATAAAATAGAAAAAAAAATCAAAGAAATATACGCATAAATGTAAAAACTATAATTATAATTCACTAAAATAGCTAAATAATTACTCAACTTAAATTCATTGTGCATTCTAAGGTGTAAAAATAAAACCAAATTATCTTTATGGTTCTATTATAATATGCAATATCTTTTGCAAGCAACATAGAGTGTCCATCAACGTCAAAATAACATTAAATAATAAATGAATACAATTAAACAAAAATAATTTTTTTTTATATTATGCTAAAAAGTTTAATGGTTTTTATGAATTGTTTGTAAAATGTGTAATTTTTTTGATTGATTATTATTGGTTATTATAGTACTGCCTGATTTTGATGGTCATTGTAGGGAAAATTATACATTGCCCGGACTATAGAAAATTTTTCAGTCTAACTCGTGTGCATTCCAACTACTATTGTTTTTTGTTCTTTATTTAATATTTATTTATAACACTTAATTTTAATTGAATATGAACTGTTTTTTTTATTTACAATTTTTAGTTTTTAATATTTTTCTTCTGTTTTAATTTAATTTAAACACTACACAACCTTTTACAGAACTGTACATCATACATATTTATGCACTGTACAAAAAATATTACTAAAAAATCACATATATTACCTATAATCATTGTACAATATCTTAAATTACAAGTATACCTAATTACAATATTATTATCTTCAATGTTAAAATTGATATGCGGGTCATTGAATTCATCATTACTTATATAATTTTAATGAGCCGATAAACCCTTTATACATTTTGTCAATGAAATAATAATTTTGACAAGTCTATAATATCAAGAATCTGATAGAAATAGGTAGGTACATGGATTTGAAATACAAACGAGAAAAATAAAAAATAGTTTCGTATTACTTGCTATAATTATGTAATATTATCTTATAAGAATGCGTAAGCAATAACGCTAACTATTAATATACGTATTGAATTGACAACTGAAACATTGTATACCTATCTCTTAAACGTCGATTATTAAATCAAATACAATGCCCAATTTACTAATTTACTATACGGGCAAAGTATTATATTATACTTATTACTTTGACCGAGCTATTACCCTGTCCGGATAAAATAGTATTTCAACTACGAGTTGTACAAAAATATCGGGCAATGTATTACTGTGTACTGTGTGCGATACTTACAATAGCATATATTGTCCGTATCATATAATTTAATATGTAATATTTTATTATAATATTATACATCATATTATTGGAATAATGTCATATTGAAGTATTTATGACCACTATGTTAACTGAAGATACAAATTATATGTGGTGTTGTGTAATATTATATAATATTGCTAATCATTGAAAATATCTAATTTAATCGCTCTTCGCTCCATGTATTTATTTTTTAAAATAATGCGTTTTACATTGTTTGTAGATGGCGGGGGTGGTTGAAGGGAAAGGGAGGAAAACTGGAGTAAACGTTTATCATCGGTGGTCACTTACGGTTCGTCATTGACTTATTCCCGACACGGTGATCGCTCCACTGTTACCCAATACCATTGTATCATGTTGGACTATATAGGTTATAGATCGTCACTGGTATTCGATATAATATACGTCGTGATAGCTAAGAGTGGCCTAGGAAAAAAATTCAGGCCAATAACGTTGTTCGTCCAGACCACGATTTTTTTGCAAATATCTTCAAGTTAACATAAACACATTATGGAAGAGTCAAGTGCGAGCTAAGAAGCTAAGGTTTTCAAACAATTTATTACATTATTACTTTTTTAATATGGATAGAAATGTATTGATTTCTACGGTGGTCTTATAACTCTTAACATTTTACTCTAGTAGGGCGTATTACAATATTAAACTGATTAATAAACTGGCTGACAAGATTATGCAATGTATTTTAAACATATTCTAAAATAAATATTGCGAATACCTATCTTATATAAATAAATGCATTATAAAGTTAATAGTAATAATCATCAATCGATGATGCTAATAGACCAGGCCACGGGGAATCTCATCTCTAACGATAGCTTGTATAATGGTGTACAAAACAAGCCTGGCTTCTCGCAATCTGCAGGTACCTTCCTATCATGCCCGTTGTTATATTTTGGACGCAGCACATCAGCAGGCCCGAATGGCCAGATGAAGTATTGATCGAAATAAATTGATCGTCAGGACGTTAGCGTTGCACTTGCACACAATATAGACATATGTTAGCCAGTCCAATATGTGTATTATGTGCAAAAAACATTTTTATCGCGTTTCCGGTTTCTCGGTCTTTTTTTTGTTCGACGACTGCCATCGAATTGATGGGCAGAGTCGGTGGAGCCGCGGCCAATCAGTTCCGTTATAGTCGATAGTCGGGCGCCCTTATATACGGTTTCTTGTAAATGGGTGCCAATAATAGTCGATTGATAATATTCAAATACTCAGCCATGTGCTCGTGTATACCAAAATACTTTTTACTACCTTCCGCCTTTCAGCTATTGTACATAATTTCATAAATTTTATAAAAAGCAGCAAAAACACTTACACACTTACTTACTCATTAGTTATTAGACTTTGAAGCGAGCATCTAGAAACTGGAATCTGTCCACAATTTTAATTATGCCAAACAATATACTATCTTATTCAATATATAAAAATAATATTATTTCATTCGAACGTAAATACATTGTTTTTTAAAACCTATGTCCATAAATTAATTTCAAATGTGAAAATAAACGTAAAATGCATAATTCGAAATAATAAAATATGGAAAATACCAGTGACCTAGTCAAAGTTTGAAGTCTCTGGGGGAGGGGCTTGTCTCCTCTAAAATCTTATTTTTTTTTTTTAATTATTACAGACATCAGTCTCGCGTCAGCTTTGTCAATCCTAATCTTCAGCAGTATCCTCAATAATACTTCAACCACTTTGAGACAATATCCAAACTTATTAAATCATTACCAGGATGGTACGTAAAAAAAATTGGCCAAAAAACAAAAATGTACATGGACAACAAAAAATTAGGATTTTGTCGACCATAATAATATCATTCGTATATTGGAATTCGTTGTATATCGTTCACACTTAACTTAATATATATTTAGGAGTATTTGTATTTCTATCAAAGCTCCGAGATATTTCGGGGGGTTTGACTTCCCCCCCTCCTAAAGATCTTCCTTATTTGCACCATTCATAATATTTTTTAAACTCTATAATTTGTAAATTAGGTGTAATGAACAAAAGTATAAATATCAGACAATAGTATAACTTTTTAAGAGTCACATATAAATCCTAAGTAATAACAGTTATCTTTATGTCAATATATAATAGATTCTGTTAATTAGGTAATTAAAAATTAAATTAACTCTAAAAGATGATAATAATTATTAAATAATTGTACAGATTTTAAAAAAAAATGTAAGTTAGTTATAAGATACAGGTTTTTTATTTAACTAATAAGTTGAAATTGTAAAAATAAGTAAACATAAACATTTAAAATCTTTTTTTTTTTATTAAAATAAAAATCATTACAATATCTGTTATCTTTATCTAATTATAATTTTATTATAAGCATCTTTTATCTGTATCTTGATCGTTTTTATCTAATATTATCTTTCATATTTATCTTTATCTTGATACATTTTTAATTGTCTTTGCACAACATTGGTTATTACTTGGTAAAGATTACTACTATAGATTATACATATATATAATTAATGGTACTACTATTATCTTAGGTACTGGTTACTCCTAACATAGTTTTTGTCCTGTAAGTAACTGAGAATTTAAAACAATGATATGGAATCAAAAAAAGTAAGTAGGTTGTAGGTATTTTTCTTATAAAATGAAAAAATGTATGAATTTTTACAGAATATTTTCGAATTGTTATTATTGTACTTATAAAATTCAAAAAAAAAAATTTGTACTTAATAAAATACAATAATTTTGCAGTTTTTTTATTAATTTTTATTAGTATCCATTACCATTTTACAATGCATGATGATTATATGAATTGAAATATAAAACACTAACTTCTTCTAAATAAAATAGCTCTAGAAATTAAAAACAAACCTTAATTAAATTAGCTTCTCATTAAAAAAATATACTTATCTGAATTATTTAAAATATACATACAATTTAAATTCAAGGTAAATTATTTTACTTTCTTAAAAATATTTAACTATGCTTTTATTAACTCATGTTTAATATTGACTTTACTTTTTATTCCATATTTAAAACCATAATTGTTATAATTATAATTAATAACTTATTATTTATTAGTTAAAATTATTTTATCTATTAAACAGACGTATTATGTAAATTGTAATAATTAATTCAATTCTAAATTATTATTATATTAAGTTTTTTAGCCGTAGGTATTGAAATTATATGTCATTATGTTTTAAAAAGTTTTGACTGGTGATTTACAAGACTTTTTGGGTTAAAAAGTTTCTTTTTGGTATTTATTGTACTTGAAAATACTAGTTTTAAAATTGTGAATTGAAATTATTTCTTCATCAAAAATAAAATAATAATCTTATGATAATACTTATCAGACCCAGTAAGATTTAAATTTTAATATGCTAAGAACTAAGTACTAACAAAGTTTTGATTTAAAGCAATGGATAAAATAATTTAATATATTGATTTCTGAATAGTCTAAATGTGTTTTTAAGTGATTTCTTGTGATGAAATATTAAAAGAATTTCTAAAAACAATAAAATATGAGTAAGCTTATTGATAAATTAGTTACAATGCTAAAAATATATACAGACATGTTAATTGATATTATTATCTGCTATCTAAGTACTAGTGGTGATTTAAATTGTTTCATAGTACTAAGTGGTAATTAGGGAAGCAAATTAAAAACATACAAATTGTGTTTTGGTAGTTTGTTTTATATATCATTTATAGTCTGATACTTTGATTAATTATGGTTGGTCAATGTGTGTTTATACATATTACTATTTTAGATTGTGAGTTATAATTTTATGAAGCATTGTGAGTACTTGATACCTACTTTTTTAATACTAGTTTTAGTAATAAAACATCTTTTTTTTTTATGAGAAACGATAATTATACATCAAATTTGAAACAATTTTTTATTCTATTTGTAGCTTTGATTATAATCTTAACATTTTAGTTAAAGTTTGTACATATTATTATTTATTATTATAACTGCATAATCAATAAAATGTTAAAAATCTTTAATAATTAATTCTTGTCAGTATCTATTATTATTTATAAATATTTTTATACTCCTATTTCTATACACTCTATGTAGGTATAATATGGTAAACCTAATATCGTTTAAAATAGTTATTTTTTATTCAAATTGTTCATAATAATATCATATTCACGGACCAGGGGGTTTTCGAAGCGAGACGAATCGGTCTTTGTATTCTGTCGGGCTTTTTTAGTGCATATTTATAATTTGGTAAAATATAACAATTTTTTAATTGTATATTGTGCTTTAATTTAGGAAACAAATAACGTTCACACTGAGATAATAATAAAATAAAATATCATTGCAAAACAAAGGTTGTCCCTCTCGACAATTCGCCAACGTCCGTCCTTTACAATTACAATTTTTTAATACCATATTTTTGTAATGAATTACAAATAGTCTACATCAGATTAGAAAATATCATAATTTATAAGCAAAAATCGATAATACTCCATTATTAAAAAAATATATATAGTTGTACTATTATTGTTCCAAAATAAATCACGATCATATATTATAGGCACTACATACAATACTAAACACTTGACGAAATTCATTGGTGTAAATTCCACGAAATTATACAATACAATATTACAATAATAGTAAATACAACTTTAGATAAATTGCATTAAAATATTTTATACAAAGTTAATTTTCATTTTGCCGTTGCAACGCTTATTAATTATTATATCACTGGACGCTGACAAGTGGAAATCCGAAATATAGCAAAAAAAAATACACAACTGAGGATTCAGTTTATGAATCTAGGAAGTAAACACTAATTATATTATAATATCGTGTAGGATTTCAGAAAGGAATAAGAACTGTGTAATATAGGGACATATAAGTACCACAAGTTTTTACGGACTTTAATTTAGCGCAACCTAGTGGTGTATAATACGGTTATATATCGTACGATACCCAACGTTAACCCATTATTGTGATTGAAAAGCAAATAAAAAAATAACATATTTTATATGATTATTGGTTTAAATAATATATTAATACAATAATACCTATTATAAAATGTAATAAAACCATAAAATGATTTCAATATTGTTGTCCTAAGCGATAGCTGGCCTCTGTGCTTATAAAGAGTTAAAATATTTCAATTTTATGTTGTATAGAAAATGCCATAATAAACATTCAGTGAAACTGTAAAAGTTTCATTTATTTATGATTATTTATTTTTTTTTGAATTACAACAAATGAACAAATTAAGAAATTTGTGCCAAAGAAATCGTTAATTTACTAGTGAATATCCAATGTCTAACTTCAAACACTCATAAAAATTTAATTTGACTCTTCGCTAAACTCTTTTTTGTGAAAGGTAGATAAATTTTTGATGAATTTTGTATTAAATTTTTAAATTTTTTGACAAAGTAAAATTTCTATTGACAATAGATTTAAAAAACCTTAAAAATTGATATTTTATTATGCCTATAAATAGCTCAAAAAAAAAAGAAAATCAAAATATTTTGAAAATTGTAAAATATATAGAAAATGGTAATATAAATATTGGGTGAAAAAATTATGTATCCACAGTTATTTTTTTAGAGTAACAACAAAAACTAAAATCAATTTTGTCAAAAATCGGCTTTGCGTAAAAATTCCTGTTTTTCCTAACGTTTTTTAAAAGTACTACGAATTTTCAAAAATGATCTGTTTAAAGTACCAATTGGGCAAAATTTTTAATCGAAAACTATTCCCAATGTTTAAAATCAAATTGTTTTTTTAACTACTTATCGTACACTTATATATACACAAAAAAAAAAAAACACACACTTTTGTAAAATCAATATATTCATTGTTCTGTTCAAAATCTAAAAGTAGATAATTATAAATTCAAATAATATTATTTAAAAAAATATTTGACAAAAATATACATTTAGGATGCTCAATGTAGAGTTCCGCCGTCAACTCACATTTCACTGTGTACCGATTCAGTTTTTAAATATTTTAGTTTAGTCAAAACGTTTATTTAATTATAGCTTTTGATATAACAAATAATTCAATAGATTTTTTTTATTTATATTATTAAACTTGTGTTGAGTTAAAATAATATATTATTTCAACTTTAAGTGTTTCTTTAATTTAAACTTGAAACATGTTTTCTTACAACAGCGCTTAAGGTTTTAGAAAAAGTTGTAACAAAGGGACATAATATTATGTATTCTATACAGGACAAACCTAGCCAAAAATGTACTTGAATTATTTACAGTAGGTATGTAAAAATTCAAAATACATTTTTATTTTACATAGTTTAAAATAATTAATCTAATTAATCCATCACGTTGATCTACACTATTTAACATCTTATAATTACTTATGCAAATATACTTCAATTAGTTTTTAAAATATATTCATGGCATTTAGGAGGAATATTTGAATAATAGTATAGGTACCTAGTATATTTTAAATGTAAAACCATACAATTATTTATGTAGATATATTCGAATTTTATTTTTTTTTTGTATGAAATAAATGGGCTGATACCTCTATTAAACCAATATTAATAATTCTATAATAGTGTCATATAGGTGCAATTTGCTGTTGTGTTTATTATATTTTAATTATTTGTGAATTAATAGTTAAAGTTCATATAGTTATCGTATACTATATTATACTATAATATATAAAGCAATTCACTTAAATAGCTTCACTATTATTTTTGGCATACATTTTTGAATATTTGAAAAAATATTTTTTATAGTTGAAATATTTATAACAAAACATTTTTGTATAAATAAATTTTTTTTTAGGTATTTTTATTGAGTTTTTTTAAAAAAATTTTTTAATGATAACCTATGATTTTAGTTTACGAGTAATCATTGGGAATTACAAAATACTATTTTAATTTACAAGAGTTATCCAATATTAATACAAATTATATTGAACACACCTAAGATTTTACTGAGAAAATTAGTGTAGCCAATTGAATAATTAAATGGACAGACTAATCTTTATACAACTAAATATTTCTTACAGATTTTTTTATAAGTATATACGAACATATTATGATAAAAATATTAAAATATATGATTAGTTTCAGAATGATTTGGCTATTTGCATAATATAAAAACTAGGAACGTCTTATGATTGTACACTATGCAACTATTATTTATCATATTGTAGCAATATTATAATAATTGTACCCATTTAAAATATATTGTGTTACCTACCTATAATATATATCATGATAGACAGCTAATGCAGCGTGATGGCTAATGTCAATGTGGTTATACAGAGTGTCCCACGATGATTTATCCATTGAGATACATCCTGAAATAATGAAGATATCATAATTCTGTTTTTTTTTTTCAAAAGACTCGCAGAAACAAGGAATACAAATCTTTCATATTTAAATTTAATGTTTCGGTAAAAAGTTTAAAAAAACCCATTTATTTAATTATTTTCAAAAAAATTAAAGATAACCGTTTTGAAGAGTCTATTTTTCTGAAAATGTTGACGTTTCAACATTTTATTTTCATTAACCTAATCATTTTTGATAAATTTTTTAAATTCAAAAATTATATTTAGTAGAACAATAATAATTAATGATTGAAAAAGCTTTATCAGAAAATGAGACAAGATAACGTCAAACATTTAATTATGGACTATAGCAGGGGTCTCCAAACATTTTTATTCAAGGGCCACATAAAATAAAAAAAAAGCTCTTAACGGGCTAAAATGTATGAACACATATAATTTTTTAATTTATTGGAAATATATATCATTTTAAATATTTAAAAAATAATTCTTACAATATTCCTACTTAAATATACTTAATTTTAATAATATATTTTTATTAATGAGAAGCATGAAATTGATGTTTTTTGCCAATATTTTATCAAATTCAGGTTCTGGGTTACTTGTTCCAATTTTCAAAATTGATTCCAAATGTTTGCCAGACATGGCTGATCTATATTTCGATTTAACGTATTTCAATTTAGAAAAGGTTTGTACGCACAAATAAGTAGTAGTAAATATAGATATATATTTAATTGTAAATTATTTTAAATTTGGATATTGAGTATCTGGAAGAAATTTATAAAAATCAATCAAAGTATCTTCGCAATATTTGATTCTTAATGCATCATTACATTGCAAATCAATCGTTTCCATTTGTAGAGGGTGCTAGGCAACTTCTCGGTATCACAACTAAACGGATTCTGAAAAATATTGATTTCTTCAGATTTGACGTCAAGATCAGAAAAACGATATTGTAATTGAATTTTAAGTTCAGAAATTATTTTTTGAATAAAGTTACATACATATTTTTAGATTATTTACCCGTTGGCGGGCCAATTAAAATTTGTTCACTGGCCGTAGTTTGGAGATCCCTGGACTATAGTATAATAAATAATATGTAATTTTTCTCGAAACTAAAAAATTCACAAAATATCTTGTAACATATAATTATATAAAATAATATAATATATCATAAAATGTTTTCATTTGGATACCATATAATATCTACGTAGCTGCTATATTTGCTGCCAATATTTTATGAAGAACGATGGAGTAGAGTATAAGTATTATTGATTATTAATTTCAAAACAGACACATCATGACAAAAAGTGGCGTACATGATTCCGGATTGCCTTGGTCGCTGACAACAGTGGGGCAACTCTCTCACCTCCCCTTTATACAAAATCGTGATATTATTTATATATTATATAGCTATTAGATAGATGAAACAGTGAAGTGATAAATTATCTTTTATTAAACAATGATGTGGAGCAGGGGTCCCGGGTCAGCAGAGTAGCCAAATAATAGTAGTAATAATTAATATTGTTTATTGTTATTTATTTTTGTAAATTAGAATGTTTAGTGAGAGGACTATCTATTTATTTTAAAATTAATGTTATACCTACATAGGTACTTATTTTTGAGAATAGATACGATGGCTATTTTAAGATCACACAATACAATATTATATGAGCCTACTATAGAGTAGTCGATTGTGGTGGCGCTTAAAGGTGATATACCCATTCAAATAATGAAATAATTTCTAAGCTCCTTAAAAAAATGTCTAACGTTTGACGAATATCATTGTTTTATAACTTGTAATAGTGGTGTGGTGAAGTGTTGAAATATTTGGGAAAAATATTTTTTGGAATACTCACTATAAATACTCATAATCTATAGATTTTTTTTGTCTGTTACTTATTCCGATTTGCATTTATTTACATTTTCCTTTTAAATGTATGTAATATACTATTTTACTGGTTATTGTGTGTGGTATTAGAGACAACAAGATGTTAAGACTGGTAGTTAAGTTTTTTTAAAAGAACTATATAGACCGTACCTTTGATCAAAGTTGGGCACAATTTTATCTAGATAATTATTCCAATAAATGTGTATTCGAGTAAAAAATTATTCGAATAATTTTCACAACGAATTATTTGAATAATTTTCACAACGAATTATAGCGTATAATGTATACGAATAAAATATTATTCAATTAATTTTTGTTTACTTAATTGATTAAACTTTGATTGGTAATTTTCCACACGTAAATATTAAAAACAATAAATTAAGTAATTGTAAATTTTATTTTATTTCAAATAAATGCAAAAAATATTATAAGCAAAACAATTTTTGAACTATAAATAAAAATTAAGAAATAGATATGTTTTTTTTAATCTAGATTACTACAATGTAAAATATGTATTTATTTGTAATAATAATTTTGTAATAACTACAACAAAATTAAATAATAGTACCTAACTAAATAATAATAATAATCAAAAAATGTTCATAACAAATTTTAAATCTCAATAAATAAGTCTTGTAGTAACTTACTATAATTATAATTTAAATATTAATAAATAACTATATAAACTATATACTTATTAGTTATTACTATATTTTTAAATTAAATTTCAAAATAACTCTTTGTTCAAATATATCATCTGACAGTTTGTTGTTTTTCGGTAAATTAGTCATAGTTTCGTAGGAAAATAATCTTTCTACGAGACCTGATGATGACAGTGGTGTATTATACCGTAAAAATATTTTCTTAATTGGTGGATACTACTGAAGAATTGTCAAGTCTTCAAATACATTGTAGAAAAATTGTATTATCTACAATTTAAAATACAGCAATTATTTATAAATTATAATTCTAAAACAATTTCTATATTTATACTAATTTACCTGTATTTCTGCTTCTGATATTTGTTGAGTATTACTGACAGTGCTAACTAATGGTTCAAAATTAAAAAAAAGTCTTGAGATTGATCATTTAATTGATCAGACGATTCTGTCGATTTTGAATCTGTTGATGATATAGTGATTTCTGCTATTTTATTACCTACTGCTGTTTTAAACATTGTAATAAATCGATCGTGAGTCAATGTAACTCAACCAACGGTTTTTAAATTTTGGATGAGAAAATGTGATTCAATTGTGTCTAAACTTATAATATTAGAAAACCATTTTTCGATACTTGTAATGATACTATTAATTAAAGATTCACAATATCTCCAATCTTTTAGCAATACATTTTTAATTTTACGACGTAAACTCAATATGTATGTAAGTACAAATCTATAGTAAATATTGTTTTCACCTTGAAGAATATCCAATGTTTCTGCTAAAGGACCAACGCAATTTAAATGTTCTTCTATATAAATATATTCTGAATCTTTTAACGTATTATTTTTAATTTGCAGTGCTTTAAATAACTCACTGTTTTTGTTCTTATTCTTTAAAATTTGTTTTAAAGAGTCGTATAAAGAATTCCAACATGTATTCTCAGGTCTTGATAAATTATAACCTAATGTTTGTAATATGACCTAAATATTGTAAGTTTAAATATGTAATTATTTAACAATATAAGAGTAAATGCTATAGTCAAAACTTACTTCAGCGGATTTTGGTCTATATGAAGCATTCCTTAGTAGTGTACATTTTTTCATTACTGAAGTGTGCATTTCATTTAGTTGTAGATTTTGAGGTAATCGAATGGATCTAATTAAATCAGTTGTAACACATAGGCTCAATGTATGAGCACAACATCTTAAATGCCGAGGTAGCCATGGACAATTTCCTAATTCCCCCATTGTTTCTGATAAATTATAAAATATTTTATCATCATCCTGTTCATGGCTATTAACCGTTGCATCAACTATATCTATATTTTCATATACATTATCCTCAACATTGTTAAAGTAAGTTAATTTGATACCGAAAACTTTAAATGTTTTAACAAAATTACTACCATTATCAGTTATTGTTGCGATTATCTGTAAATGAATAAGTAAAATATTAACGATATTTGTATTTTAAAGATTTTTAAAATAGGTAGATATTTAAAAAAATTAAAAATCTTAAAAATTCATGAAAATTTAAATTTAAACAATTTTTTCACTACTTATCGGCTATTGTATATGGTCATCTAAATATACTTGTAATTTATAAATAATAGTGTACATACAAAATTATTAAAACTATATAGATATGTACTAACCTTATTATAATTCAAGTTGTATTCTAAATATATATCTTGTAACATATCAGCAATTTTGTCATAACTGTGTTTCTTGAAATTTACGACAAGCCAAACTCGCTGATCGCCGTTGGAAATTATCAGCATCAACTCAATGTATTGTCACGCCCAAAAAACTTCTCTTTTTTGAAGACCATATGTCAGTTGTGGTGCATACATATTTTATGTCTTTAATATCGTTTATAATTTTCTCTTTGGTGTCTTTAAACAAATTTTGTATTTTTCTCCCAAGATTCCGTTGACTTAGAACATTAACTTTTTTAGTAATTCAAATATTGTCAAATATTTTTTTAAAAAATGGATTTTCTACAGTTCTTAATGGAACCATTAAATGAATAATAAAATTAGTTATATCTTTGTCAAATTAGTCTTGGTTATATTTATTACAATGTACTCTACTAAATGTATTACCATTCTTAGAATTGTTAATTCTTAACAGTTTTTCAGATAAATGATTTTCGTACGAACAAAAAATAGATTGATCATGTCTTCTTTTGAGATGAGACTTAAAATTTGACGTTGAAGATAGCGATTTTTTAATTTCAACACATCTTGGTTTACATATTACGAATACGTTTTATTCGAATAATTCGCTGTGAAAATTATTCGAATAATTATAAAAAAATCATTCGAATAAAATTTTATCTAAATAATCATTTACATAAAAAAATTTTTCGAATAATGCTCTACTCTGCATATGATGCATAATGATGCATATTTTATATGGTATAAAACATTGACATCTTTATCTGTGATGATTGAAATGACGTTTCACATGAAATCATCATGAGTGATTCCAATAATACATTACATATTTATAATTAAACAATTCAAATATCAACAGATTAACGTGATCAACCACTAATACACCGATCCACCTACCATCATATTATAATAAAGAAAGAGGCAACCGTCCCTCCAAAGGAATAGGTTCGGCGCCACTGTTAGCATGTAATACATTTGGAATCAATAGAACATTTTTATTTTTTATTTGACCTGTCTCATCTCTGAAATAAAATCATTTTATTTCATTATATTTTTCAATATACAAATAAAATGCATTTTTGATTTTTGTTGTTTAATAAATTTAATAATAATGAACTGACGTTTATATGATTTACATAATGGTATGTAGTATGTACCATTTATAATACTTAAAATATTATTTAGCCCTGCTAATGAAGAATGCCGTAAGTTTCCATCATGCTATTTTGAGTAAAATTAATTTTTATGTTTAGTAATTTTTGGTAGTTTTATTTTCATAAATATAATATTTTTCAAAGTAAAATAAATAATTTCTTACAGTAATATACCCGATGAATGCAATGCAACTATTTAATTTTATTTTCAACTTTTATTTCACAGAAATATTTATACTAAGTATGTTATTAAAGAATTATTTCTTAGCAAAGATGCCGTAATTCCGATTTTTTACGTTTAGTTCATAAACATATTCATTTTGTGTACTTATTTTCAAAATATGCAAAATACTTAAATTAAAACTATATTATATTTATGACAAAATATTATCGAGAACTTAACAAATATGTGTGTAGTATAACAATGTACGACAACGAAATTGTGATTTCGGTGTTTTTGCTAAGCATCGATCATATTTAATTCCAATTGCAGCGATATTGTTTTCTTAGAACCATACATTTTTGAATAAATTACCATAATTACGGCATTTTTACTTAAGAAAAACGTGTAAAACTATTATACTATACGTAAGAGAGTATTATCTCATTTTTTTTTTAAATATCTAACTGCAGTAGAGTGGTCCAAACATTCCACTAAAATGTGTGGATGGCGGGAGGTTGGACACTGTCAACAGTGGAAAACGTTTCTCAATAATTCTTTTCAGAACAAAAGTGTGTTTATGCCAACTTAATACTTATATAATATATATTATACGATAATGTGTACACAAGCATAATATTTATACGCGATGTGCGTAGACAACATTGTATATGTTTGTACTTCGTAGTTAAAGACCGATTATATTTATGTGCACTTTCGAGTATAAATATAATACATTTTTTGCGACTTACGCTTTAAATAACTATTAGCTTACATTTGCTTAAAAATTAGACTATACCTTATTATCTACGCACTAGAACGTAAAAAAAAAAATGTATACCTACATTCGTATAAGTTTGTATGAATATTTACAAATTATTATTATAATCTTCTCGTATTTATATTATAATTGAAGAACCAAGTGCAACAACCAAATAAGTTCACTTTTTAAAACTTTTCAAGACAAATATAAAACTTATTTTAAAATTATTAAGTAAATGTAGATAAACATTATGATCACTATTTTATATACCTTAAATAACAGTTTATAATATATATTTTAGTATCTTAGCTTTTAGTAGTTTATTAAAAAACTACTATAAAATAGAAGTTGATAGGTATAAGAATATAAATATTATTATAATTATTTGTAATTATAATACCTACAGTTACTTATCTGTTTTTTTACAACATTTTTTATTAAATTAAAAATACTATAAATTAAAATTAAATCACTACAAGTGATATAAAACTAATACATTTTAAATGTTAAATACATGTCTTGAAATATTATTCCAATAGTTATATCAAGATTTATCTAAATGTTGTTTCAAAAAAAAAAAAAAATAATAATAATAACAAGATTACTTAATTCATTACGATTATTTTATGATAACTTTGTGAGAAATATGAAACATAATACATCATAATATCTGTTTTTTGCACTTTAGCAAATTCTCAATATTATACTATTTAAATAATTAATTAATATATAGTAATAGCCAGTATTAAGTAATACTAACAACTAACAAGTAATATTGTACATATATTATAGTAATGACTAATGAAATTGGGATATAAATCTGTGTGATTTTTATTTAACGAAAAATGTCATTCTTAAATTATGATAAACTAATAATACTAATCCTTATTTTAAAAAATAAATATCATTAAATTATACCTAAATTATAATATAGAATCATGCAAGTGAGTTTTTATAAAATATGACAAAGGTATTTGATATTATCATTTTTAAATTATGTATGTATTCTGTTTAATTAAATATAATCTAATTTAACAATTTAATAATAAATATGATTTTCAGATGGTTAATAAATAGTGATTATATAATGGGTTCTTTGAATTTAATTTTTATTTTAATCACTTTTAAAATATAAAATATTACACAGTATACAATACTTACACTGATGTACACTATATCTAGACATTTATTTATATTTGTTTGGAATACTAGAATTAAAATTTGTTTATGTTTTTAAAACTTTTTTTATATTAGGAACTTATTACTTGATCTGGACAAAATATACGAAACACAGTATTATGATTTAAAGCGGTTAATGGTAATTAGGTACAACTGTTTAAGTACAAATTTGAGTAAATATTTACCTTTGTAAACTTTTATACCAATTTTATTTATTATTATTTTTAAAATTATGTTAAACATCATTCATTTAACTTAAACAATAATCTAAACAGTATAAATAAATTTATAAAAAAATAAGTTAGGTTTCTTTTAAATGAGCTATACCTATTTAACCGAAGGTAGAAATTAAATTAAACGCCCAACCAAAAACAGAATGATGATGAGATATGACCTTAGCCCTTAAGAATACAACAATACAGTACAATTATTACATTTTAGAAAGCATAATTTGTTTTATATATTAAGAAAGGACAAAATCACGACAGTAATCGTCTATTTTAAGCAATTCAAATTTATAATTTAATTCTAACTACTTATTCATAACTTATGAAATTGAAAGCTTTGTTTTGGTGTGTATTATGCGTAAAATATTATTAACTTAGTGTCTAATTGAATCACTTTTATTGTTATTCAAACTCAGAAACAAATATTAACATGTATAAGATTAAGTACGTTTCTTAAAAGTTGTAACGTCGACACATCATATGTGGGTACAACTTAAAGCTTATTTTAATTATTAGAGTTAAGTAGTGTAAAGCACATAATTATAATTCTATATATTTATGAGTTTATGCTTATATACATACAATAAGTACTTATGATTTAGAATAAAACAAATTTTACAAACGTTTTATATGTATGCAATAATAATTTTAAAGTAAAAAATACCTTACTGAAGAGTATGTTTATATTTAGATTTTAGATACATCTGAGTGCTCACAACATTTAAAAATAGATCAGTATAATACTATATTACTTTTATTTTTATATAGAAATTACCTCAGATCATCAACATAATATTTTGAACTGACACAATAAATAACTCTTAAGAATTAATGTGGAAAAATATTATATAAATGGATTGATATTTTAGACCATTGCTTGGTTAAATTTTTAGAAACAGCATCAATTTTCTATGAAAAAAATATTCTTTATATATTGAGTTAAATAATTATTCAAAAATAATTCTTAATATTAATAGAGAATTTCTTCAAAAAAAAATACTAATGTAATTATTTTGTACAAACATTCTAATTTTCAAATGCAGTATTTTCATCAATTATCACATCTTTGTAAAGCTAAAAAGCCTTGTTTTGCTCAAAATTATACAAAAAGACTAGATAATTATACACTTTATACTTTAACTCAGATTTTAATATAACTTGAAATTAATTGTTTAAAAATTACTGCTTATATAGAACTACAAAAATATAAACATTCACAGGAAAAGTTTTAACTTCAAAATATATGATAAAATATTTTTGAATATAATCTAGCTTTTAAACATATTTGTATAAATACATTATAGAGTCTTTATTATCAATGCACTTTGCTAATAAATGTTATGTGTAGGTATATAATGAGATATAATAAAGGTATATAATTATATAGATATTATTGAATCCAGAATGTTTGATTTAGTTATTACAAAAATCAGTTAAATACGCATAATACAACAGAATTTGATTTTGTTTATTTATTTTTTTGTTACATAAGAGTTTTTTATTCATTCTCTTTCAGTATAGAACAATAAGAACAATTGATAGAATAATTAATAAAATTAAAATAAAATAACAGTTTAGACAGACTGTAGGGGCCTCCCAGTGGAGAAACGACGACATGATAATATTAATTAGTTAGTTCAGTAAGTCATGAAACCGCTGTCTTTTAAGTTTTTTAATTGGGTTACCTGGGGTAGTGACAGAGGATAGATCGGAAATTAAAGGACTTTTATGGTGAGCTAAGAGGCTGTTGAAATGTTTGTAATGAGTTTTAGCTAGTTCAAAGACATATGGTATTTTAAGATCAGAGTGAAGAATGTGGGTTGAGACATAAAATGGCGCTTTCAATATTGTACAAAGATCTTTAGGTTGGAACCTTTGAATGCGATTAATGTTAGATACTTTGGCAGCACCCCATAGTTGAATTGCATATGTCTAAATGGGCCTTAGTAGGAGTTTATAGATCAGGAGGTTATTTGGGAGTTTCATAAGTTTAGAAGTTAGAGGTGACCGAAGGAGTCAAAAATGGTCATTTAGTGTTCGGATTTTACTAATTATGTATGATTGCCAGATAATTCAGAAGCCTATAAAAATACCGAGGTAACAAACACACTGGGCAGAAGGAAGTGGCTGATTATTGAGATAGAGTATTGGGCATATTCCGTGTTGAAGGGTAAAAGTACCGCGGATGAATTAAACCAAATTCATTTTTACTCCCTATGTCTTGTACCATGTTTTAAGGGTGTTAAAATTATCTTGTATGTGAGAAGAGACTAGGACAGGATTTGGCCTAGTTGTTAATATGGCTTTGTCGTCAGCAAAGTCATCAACTAACATATGGTCTGAGGTCGGTTGGTCTAAGATGTAAAGATTAAAGAGTAGAGGACAAATTACTGCGCTTTGGGGTATGCCTGCTTTAATTTTTGAAGGAGAGAAAAAAGAAGAACTTACACGTACGAAAAAGAACCTATCTTCGAGGTAGGATTTGAGGGTCAGATAATAGTGGCTAGGAAGAAGAAGTTTTAATTTGTAGAGGAGGCTGATTGCTAAATTCTATCAAAAGCTTGCAAAACATCTAAGAAAGTACCAGTGCAGTATAGTTTTTCTTCTAGGGCAAACAAAATTTTGTCAACCAGGCAATGAACCTGGCGGGTCGTCGAATGACTGTTATAAAAATTAAATTAAGAATTAGGCAGAATTTTGGCTTCCTCGACTATTGGCAGTATTCGTTTGAGGAGGAGTTTCTCGAATAGTTTAGAGAAAGTTGGAAAGAGACTTATAGGGTCTGTATGAGAATACAGAAGAAAAGAAGAAGGGACAGTTAAGAGGCTTTTGGTTTTAGTACAAGTAGAGTATTTCTATAATATAGGAAAATATGATAAATAAAGCATTAAGCATAAAAATAGATAGCATTAAAAATTTGGGTTAGGAAAATTATGGTTTTTCTGGGAAGGTGTTTGACTATTTCCATTGTAATTAGGTCAAAGCCAGGAGATTTTTTGGGTGAGTTATTCTTAAAGTCAGATTCAACTTCGATAGGGTGAAAAGCTCGAGATGGAGGATACATTGGAAGAGGAGAAATAAGATAGTTTTTAACTTCTTGGATTTTGGTTCAAGAAATAATATTATGGTGAGGTTGAAAAGTGGTAGATAGGTGGTTGGCAAATATGTCTGCTTGGGTTTGTTCAGATAAGGCCCAGCTGCCGTCAGAGTTACGTAATGTAGGGGGAGGATTATGGATGCGTGGAAGTTTTCTAGTGGCTTTCCATGAGGAACCATCATTGCCTGTGAGAGAAGAAGTAAAGTTTGCATAGTACTCAAATTTAAGATTAGCTAATAGACATTTCAACTTTTGGGTAAGTGAATTGTAGTGGGATTTGTCTATGTGGGTTATCTAGTTCTTTGCCACATAGTACAAGCGTTGGCATTTTAACGAACATTATGTTTATTAAATGTTAAATGTTTATTAAATAATAAATATGTATTTATTTTGAGAGATCTTGAATTTTTATTTTGTGACACCTGTTAAAATAGTTATACTCGTAGGTACAGTAATACATCATAAAGAAAATCTCTTTGGAAATTTTTAGTTATTTTACGAAAAAACTTGGTGAAACTATTTCAAGTATGTCTGAATATAAAATATGTTAAATATATACACAACAGAGCTAGTTTTAAAAATGTTTATACTGAATATAAATTTAAAAAAATAAACGTATTATGTACTGCATTTGAACTTACGCGGGTGTTTAAATAAATAAATAAATAATGACTGATATACCTATTGATAAGTTCTTGGAAAAACTCATAGAACTTCAGAATTCTAGCTACCTATATTGGTGTTATTCAAATATAATATAATATTTTATATTAAACATACCTATATAATGTTTTAAAAATACATAATATAGTTATTGTTAACCAAACAAAATAATATATAAATGCACCAATGTGTCATAAAAATATTGTTTGGCTAAATTAAAACATTACTTATTAGTATAGAAGTTTCATCATATCATTTTTATATCACTAACGTTTATTTTTCATATTATTATCTATCTATATTGACTATTAGCAACGTCCAACATTATAATTTATAAACAATGATAGATTATTTCAGTTTTAAATTACAAAGTGTACTATTTAAAATACGTCAACATCAAATATTAACAGGAAGTTCATTTTTTAAATTTCTTACTTGAGCTATCAATCTTACATTCGATCATTTTTATGATTAAAGTATACCTACTCACTTTAAGTGTTCTACACGCAATTTAAAACGAAGCATGACATCGGTTTTTTTAACATAGCAGATTAGGTAGGTTAGGTGTTTAAGCCATTTAGATATATTATATTATGACAATACATTTTTTTTTTTAATAAACATGTTATACTCTTTTATTTTTTAAAAATCAATTTCATTTGGCAGAAATGACGGATTTTTAATTGAACTTCCCATAGACTATTATATTACGAGTATTTATATTTAATCTATACCCAGTTATCAGTATTATACTCATATATACTGGTTATTATTAGGTAACTAATTATTTATAAAAATTCGAAATAAATATTTTAATATAATAATCTGAACTAGGTCTACATATACAAATATATTAATAATATATCCATTGTTGTACATGGGGGGGTCGGGTTCAACCCCCCCCAGGACCAAAAAAAAAAAATGCGATATTATTTCTTATTATACACGGACAAACAAACGTCATAATAATATGACTATTGAGTAAACACTATACTTATTATTGGAAATTGTGATGAGGTATTCAAAAATCAGTTCAAACTTTGGCAACGAAAATTGAAATGTCTATCAGAAATGGATAAACCAAAAAATGCAATGGACGCTATTTACATATGTAATGAAGCCATGTACCCAAATATTTTTAAGTTACTTAAAATATTAGCAACTTTACCAGTTTCTTCTGCCACTATTGAAAGGACATTCTCAACTCTCAAGAGAATAAAAACTTACTTACGCAACTCTACTTCTGAGGTATGTTTAATTTAAATAATAGTATTAATGATTATAATGATTCAACTTAATTTAATGTTGTAATTAATTTTGATAGGGAAGACTTAATGGTCTAGCTATGCTATCGATTAACAAAAATGATTCAATTACTCCTGATAAAGTGCTGGTTGAACTATCCAATAAAAAAAGGAGATTAGAATTTTTATTATAAATAATAATATAATATATATATATAATTCTCTGTATTTACTATGTGCATATTAAATAATATTTAACTGCCATGAGTTATGTAAACCTTTGTATTGGTTTTGCTGTTTTACCTATTAATATTTATACGTGTAATGTGTTTGATTGTTAGGAAAATGGGTATTTTTAAAGGGAAAGTTTTAGTGTTGGTTATTTTTTTAACCCCCCCCCCCCCCTCCCACCAGATCAAATTTGAATGTACGCCACTGAATATACCCATTGAATAATATTGACACATTATAATTTCTATTATTGTATTTGAAGTAATAATTTAGTTACCTTCTTAATGCTGGTTGACATTTTTATTGTTCTACGAAGTGTAAATAATTCTTCAAGTATTGACGAAAATAAAAGAGAGTTATGTTTAATTTGAATTTTGGTATTGAACAAAATTGTTTTCAAATTCTATTTTATTCACTTTTATTGCCATTAATATCTATCTACTGAAGTCTGAAATATTTAAACCGTTGTTATCAGAGCTTGAAATGGGAAAAAATTATAAGAGGGGGAGGGCATAAGTGTTAAAAAATGTACCTACCTGATTATTTAAATGCCTTATTGATTAGAATATAATTAGAAGTGGTAAGTAAGCATAAATATTTTCTAAAAAGAACCCCCGTCCTCCAGCGTTATTCCTCAATTCAAGCACTGGTTGTTATTAGTTTATGACTTGTATGTAACATACTGATGGTTCTCAAGTCTTCACCAATGACGAATATGCATTGTTATAAATAAATGTAAATGATAAGTACCTATTAAAATTATAATTTTGAGACACGGGCAAAAACATTTTGAAAAGGCCTCGTCCCGTCGTCAACAGTATGTGGCTTAGCGACTTATAAAAAATCTTTAGTTGAAAATTAGCCCCCCAAAATATAACCGACATTGATATTTTCAAACTCTTTATTTGCGCATATGCCTGTAGATAAAGTTAATAAATGTATAGACAAACTTTTAAACATATAGTAGTGCGTTTATAACAGTGGTTGCCGGTTGGGACGCTATTGGGTTTATGCAGAGAGTTAACGCTATAGCTACTTCCTCAAAAAAAAAAGTAGTTTGCTATCGATATCGCTACTTTTTTTAAAATATAGTGGACTACTTTTTATGTTATTGTTTGAATGTAGCGTAATACTATTTCGCAACATTTTTTTTTAATTAAATTTTTTTTTCTTATTGAAAATTGGTATTTTGTAGTTTTTACTGATTTTGCATTTTGTGACTGGACAGGATATGATTATGTTAGTTAATCGTGAGTTTAACCTGAAAAATTCACCAATACACTCATCATTATTATAAAATATAATATTTTTGTTATGAAAGAATAGGTTGTAGGTAGCGACAAAATAGATAATTTTCGCTACACAAAGTGACTATAAATGCATTTGATAATAGACTAAAATGTTAAAAATAACAGAGTACCTAAAATGGATTATTTTAAGCGTAAAATTTTCCACGTTATGTGTTAGTGCCTAAGCTTCTCACATTGATGTTAAAAATGTAAACCCCTCCTGAAATTGTAATGGATTTCCACCTATATACCATATATTTCCATCTGCTAATGATAATATTATATAAGTAGGTACCTATGTGTACCTAGAGCAACATTGCAGCGCCGTATCTCGTCTTCAATAAATAATAATGTAAAAATGCATAATTATATATAGTTTTCGGAAAGACTGACCGCTTGCCAAGGTGGCGACTGCCGTGGACAAATTGAGAGAAAACGCATCAGTTTTTAGCAGTCAAGGGTCGTATGCTTGTTTAGTTGTATACGACATTTAACTTAGCGTCCCGCACTTGGTAGCCGATAATAACAGAGTGCAGCTAACAATTGTATCCATTAATACGCATAATATCATTATTTATCATCACGGGAGAATATGACGGAACGTAGTAGCTGTTTGCGGACAGTGGACATATATAAGTTGACAGCGTTGTAGTCGTCATGGACGAAACCCGCCGGGTCGTCGGTTGAATCGCGCGAATGGTTCCATCTTCCATGACGAATCGGGCGATCTTGACGCGCTTAACGATCACGGGGTGGCGGCGGGACGGACAGCCGCGCCGCGGTCCTGCAAATCGCTCGGTAGTTGTAGATGAGACGAGCCGCGCGCGCGCACACACACACACACACACACACACGCGCGCGCGCGCACGCACACGCGCACGCACACACGCGCGCACACACACACACACACACCCACCCTCTCACACACGTACACATCTACCGCCGACCGCCCACCGAGTGTCATGAGATAGAGCGCGCGCGGCGTTCACGTGGTGCGTGTGTGCGTGCGTGTGTGGCGTGTGTGTGCATTTTATTTGGCGAACCGTAGTGCGTGCGTGCGACGAATCGTCTTATCTGCTCTGTGGTTGCGACGTCCGACGTTCGCGCATTACGACAATTGTTGCCATTATAATATGTTGAATAATGATCTGTCTGCGTCTCCTCCGCGTTTAAAGTATTATATATAAACATTTCTTTACCGTTATTATTATTACTAAACGCCGAGTATTCATTATCATTTATAAGCAATAACACGGCGATGGTCGAGTGCGTATCGCGGCTGTTATTATTGTGGGACGATGGATATACGACGAACGCGTCTGCGACCAGCGCACGAAAACCTATCGTCCGTCGATAACTACACTCTTGTATTCGTTTACCACCACTAAACAATCATCCGCATTAGGTCGCGTCTGCCGTGTTTTTGTAGTAGTGGTGGTGGCGGTTGTGGTCGAGTCAGCCGCGAGCAGACTCGTAGATTGCGACAGTCCGACGCCGACGTGCACCGTGTGCGTAAGTGTTTTCTCCGCCGTCCGTCCTGCGCCCCTGTCGCCCGTTTTGATTTGTGATATTATTATGTGCCGTTTCAAAGTGTCCGCCTACGTACAGACGACACAGTGAACACCATGAAAACAGTTTTGTTATACATTTGCGCGGCGCTCGCCGCGGCCGCGTACGGTGTCCAATCGCTGTCCGTGTACACCGATGATGACCGTGCTCGTGTACCACAGCCGTTCGCCGATGCTGCCGTTGACTATGGTTCGTCCGCTATTCGTGCCAGGACCAAACGAGAGAGCTCGGCGACGCCACCGTCGACGACAATATTGCCCGGCGTTTCCGACGGGAACATAACGTCTAAAGTGAGTGGTTGCAGACGTTGTTATAGATACCTACCCACCACCTGCCTATTTGTAGCTGGACGAGTAGTTGAGAACATTCATAGTACAGCAACGCATTCGCCTGGTCACGACAATTGTGTACAATTTTATTTATAATATATGTGCCCACCTATATACGAATTAAGATTAACAAAATTGTATCCTACCAAAGTTTTAAAAATATTTTTTCAATTAAATTGTTTTGGTACATACATAATATGTTTAAATAATTAATGAGTATAGAATGGATCCAGAAAATATGTTTTGAGCTAATTAAAAGGATCATTCATCAGTTAGCTTGAATCACTTAGCCTCAAATTCTAATACCAAATGTAACTACCTACATGAAATAAAACTATTTCATGCTTTCAATAAATACAACGTCATGTTAAAGGTAGAACATGATTAACAGAATTTATAATTTTAAACTCTAGTAACTATTGGTTTGGATTTTTGATATTTTTCGGACTTGGTAGGTAATAACATAGATAAGACTTATATGAGATATGACTATAAAGACACATCAATTTGTTTTCTCTATCATTATTTAAAAAGTTTTGAATCACAACAAACAATATTTATGTGACATAACTTATGTCCATAATCTTGTTAATATTGATTCATTTCCTCATTCATAAATAGGTACTTAAAAATGAATATCATTTCAACATTTAAGTATGTATTTTTAATTATCAGGTCAAGTGATATATGCAAGCATAGATTTAAATGACTGATAACCTAATTGTCATAATGTATAATATTAATAGTAGGTATCTAATTGTCCATATCTAGGTACCTAAATTAATATGTATAACTTTGATTACTTATTATTTGTTTTGTTCGGTGAAATAATTTGTTTGCAACTTATTATTCACTCATAGGAAATGACACCAGTTACTTTTCAACCTATTAGAGAGGGGAAAGATTGCCAAAAGTATGTTGGGGTAAATATTTTTTAACAATGTACGGATGGTGATCTCAAGACCCAAATTATAAAAGAAATTATGTAGGTACAAAAAAAATTTTCTCAGTATAAGTATTTATTTTGTATTTGATTATAGTTAGTAATAATACCAGTACAGATCTGTTATCACCCGCCACGGACCGTAAAAATATTATCACTCCGCTAAACAGTTACAGTTAGATTAGGAGGCTTGATCAATAATATAATTAATATAATAATATAACTATTTAGTACATATACATTTTATTAAATTAAAAATATAATATAATCTACAATTAATAATATCATAAAATTGGGAGTATGTACTCAGATGTCTGCTAAGAAGATGTAAGTGCCGCACGCAACATATATAAAACACAGTCGCATAAAATTTTTTTTTATGATTTTTGAATAATCTTAGAGTACAATTATCTATTATCTAAAAAAATTATAGAGGATAATATTTTTGAGGGTTTGATATATCAGTTTTATATTTTATTATCATTATTATTTAAATTTGACTTTAAAAATAAATAGTTAATTTTATAAATCTATCTAAGTAGATAATAAATTATTTTGTGACAATATTGATATAAATCAATAAGTATGTCATACACATATTTTATTTTATTTTAATTATTTTTACATATCAAAGTATAGTAACTAAATATGACAACCAATAAATTATGTAAAATGATGTCAATACCAATTAAAGAGTTAATTTATACATTTTTAAATATTTTAGAAAGCAAAATGAAATTTTAGTTTTTTTCAAGTATTATTTCTTATTATAGGTATCTATTTGATTAGCCTTTCAATTAATGACACAAAATATTTATATTGATCAAAATTAATTTAAATGTTTTTCTGGAGTTTTAGGTTTTAAAGTGAATATGTATTTCATAATAAATGACATACATTTACATAATTGTAAAAATGTCCTCTTAAAGTTATAGTATCTACAATTAATATACCCAGGAATATACCTATCCTTGATTTACAAAATGTCTGTTGGTACATAAGTAATATGATATTTAATTAATTTTAATTGGTAACTAGTAAGTAACGATTGTTAATTCATTGAGTAAACTTAATCTATCTACTATTTTCTCTTTCTCGGACTTCTAAATAACTACAGTAAAATGTATGGGTTGTGTGTGGTGACACTTATTTATTAAAGATAAGCACAGTGAGCTATGATCGGCGAATACAGACCATCCCGAGACCAAGATCTCGCTGTGTCTCAATAACATACCTTCACCTGCGACTCTGGGAAACACATTGACATTTGAATGATGACTCGTTCACCTGCTTTATATAGGAAAGTTAATAAAATCAATTTAAGCATTATCTGAAAAAAGCCTGTTGCATTGTTAAACAAAACACAAGGATTTAATATTATATATTAACATAGGATTATATTAATATCAAGGATTTAATATTATTTATATGACATAATAACAAAACAATGTTAAACGAAGACTTACTACTGTCTGAAAAAAAAAAAAATGTATAATTAAAATTAAGAATAAATATGTATGTTATTAGTTGTTACTAACTATCCAATGAAAGAACATACTGCAGCTTCATAAAAATTGCTTTTTCGGCACATCCTCTCACAACACCCTGCCATAGTGGAACCAGTCTCGAAAATAGGGTATTGTGTCGGGATATACAGAATCTGCATTATCTCTTACTAGACAAATTATAGAATAATTGACACTTTTTAAATATTTGCAAGTGGTCCATTAAAATAAAATTTGAAATTAAGTATGTAGGTATTAGATATTTAGTAAGAGTTTTTTAAATTATAAGCAAGAGAAAATTAATTAGTACTAATATATTAATTTATTCACAATTATGTTTAAAATTAAATTGGTATTTAATATTATTTTTTCAGGTTTTTCATTTAAATGAAACTCGGCAACAGTTGATGGTACACTGGGTTGGTGAAAATTCAAATGTTATCATATGCTTGGCTCGTGAAGGATATCCTTCTTCATCTGTTTACATATCATATGATTATGGAGATACTTATCTTAATAAGACGGAGGAATTTAAAATAGATGCTACTAAAAATCTATATGCATTTATTGACAAGTTTTACATACATCCTGCCTTTAAAACATATGTAATTTTTATTATTTATTTATTATTGTTATATTTATTAACAATTTGTTTTCCATTAAAGTGTGTGTACACAGATGTAATAAACCGTAAAATATTCACAACAATTGATCATAGTAAAACTATCAAATCCATTTCATTGTCATTTGTGCCCAGTGAAGTGACTTATAAACCTGATTCACCACTTGTGTTTATTGTTCATGACAAAGTTAGCCCTACTAAATCAGTACGTACAATTTATATTTAAATACTATCATAATATTTATATTATTATTTTAAGGTCATATTGTGATCAACATTCATTTTATTATTGCTATGTTGTTATAACTTTTTTTAGTACTATTATAATTTTAAATAACATTGGTCAGCATTTATGTAGGATGTTAGTGTGGTACCCTTATCTATATTTTTCATTTCCTGTCCTTCAAATTGAATTGATTGTAGAGAAAATTTATTAGGATATGACCGGATGTTCTAATATTTTTGTTATTATCAGGGACAGAAACCTTTTAGTTTTTTCAGTTCTGATTTTGATTCTGATACTTAATACTTTTTTATACTTTGGTTTAACTTCCGGTTATGAGATATATAATCTAAAGATTAGAGTTTTGATTTGATTATGGTTAAAATCAATTATATCATATTTAATTATATTATATTTAATTATCATCTAACAAAATGTATCAAATAAAATACCCGTTTTCTTATAAAATATTTTATTTATATTAACTAACCATAATAAATTATAACTTAAACATGTTTATTGATTGATATGGGTACATACATAATTTATTTAAATATACCTAAGATACTTAGATAAGTTATACAAGTATTAATTAAATTTCTAAAAACAGCTTTGAAATTTTTTATATGTTGTTTTATGTATAAACATTAGAGATTTGAATTTTAAAAATGTTCAATTAAAACAATATACCTACATCATATTTAAAATAATATTTATAAAAGATGTAAAAGTACACAGTTTTATTGCAGTAAAAAAAATTTTAAAAAATGATTCAACACTTCCAGTTCTTATTACAATGTTTTTTTATGTTTTTAGTTATGGATAACTCATGATTTTGGTATCACATGGACTATGCTTGAAGAACATGTTAAATCATACTTTTGGATTCCAACTAAATGGAATTTGTATAAAAGTGGATATTCGTTGGTTATACAACGCGAAGAATCAACAACTACATCCACTGTAATTGCCGTTTCAGAAAATATCAATTCTGGTCAAAATAATTTATCCACGTTAGCTGTAAATGTATTACAATTGAAAGCAAGAGATGACTATATGTTTGTGACTGTTCAACTTTCAAAGGTATTATTTAATTGTTTTATTGATTTATATACATTTATCTATATAAAATAATTTAAATTGTACTCAATACAATAATGCAAGTTTTGGTTTTCTAGAATAACTTAGATCTATTGGTTAGCTACAAAGGAGGAAATTTTGTTCGAACTCGATTTGACACTGAACTTGACAGACGTGATTATCATATCGCAGATATTACTGCTAATAGAATAATGGTTGCTGTTGCTCATACTCGTACTTTGTCCAACTTATATATATCCGATGTAATGCAGTCTTCTAATGAAGACACAGTATCATTCAGTTTGTCTCTTGAAAGAGTGGTCGCATATTTCCCTAACATTACATGGACAGAATCTTTAATTAGGTACTAATTTAATTTTTATATTTATTAAATATTAGTAAATCAGAATGAATTAGAATAAATCTAATATCTGTAAATTTTTAATACTTATAATATGTACTTTAATGAATTAACATTTTAAATTTAAAGTTTGAAAATTTTTCTTTATTTCATATAAATGGTAATTTAGTATTTACCCTATTTTTGATCTGAATAAGTGTCTACTACCTATTCCCTAACCACTATTCACTATTAAAATACTTTACATCTGTCTTTATGACAGTTTTTTTCTTACAGATACCCATATAGAGTTTATGAAAATCCTTCTTACTTTGTAAATACAATTTTCTCCTGTCTCTTAAAAACTTAAAATATTTGTATATTAATATTATTAAAAAAATTGTAGAAAAAATTGTTATGCCAACTAAATAATATTAATATTTACTCTTATTATTTGTAATAATTATTTTGATTTAATTGTTATGTTTTAACTTGCCTGTATAAGTAAAAATTAAACTTATTAAATGAATAGGATTCCGCACTGACATATGTTGTTTTAATTTATGTACAACATAAACAATTGTGTTCAGCAGTTCAAATTTTGTATTATAAAGACTTAACCAAAATAATAAACTTAATATCAAACTTAAAAGCTAAGAATATTACATGTTTTTTTTTTATTGAGTTTTATTAAATATTTTAATATTTAAGTAATATATAAGTTTGTGAAACATCACAATTTAAAAATTTTCATATTTCACTTTTAAATTAAATATAAAAAATAACCAGACACTTATGACAAATAATGTTCTTACTTTTAACTAACAATAGGTGAATTCAGTCTAATATTAAAACTAACAACACAAAATCAGAACTGCTGAATACAAATTTTCTATACAGTATGTTAGTAAAATGAAGACAATATCTGCAGGTATTATTTTTAATTCTATTTACTTAAAAGTTAATTTTAATATTTAATATTCAATAGATTATTTCGCTAAAAAATAACTAATAATATTATGTTTTAGTGATTTGTGGGCTGAACCATTTGCAGATATACATAAAGTTAAAGGCCTTCAAGGAATTTATATTGTTTCACAAATCTCTTCTTCAATGCCTTCAGGAAATGTGGACATAGGCCTAGAACATATTGTAACTCTTATCAGCTTTGATTGGGGTTTTGATTGGAGATTGTTAAATGTTACACGTTCTTTCTCTCATTGTGAACAGGTTATAATATATATTTAACATATCATTTAATGTTTCGTCATTTTAAATTAACATTTTTTTTCTTTACTGTAGTCGGATAACTGTTCTTTACATCTTACTCAAATGTTTGCCCATGTGTATCCTGTTACTAGAACTCATACATTCATTTTATCATCAAAGTCTGCTCCTGGAATTATAATGGCTACTGGAGTAGTTGGTAAATCATTAAAAGGCAATCCTGGAGTTTTTGTTAGTAGAGATGCTGGACTTACATGGCGACAAGTATTAAAAGAGATGCATTTTTATAACATTGGTGATCATGGAGGCATTTTAATTGCTGTCCGGTACTACAGAGGGGAAAAAGAAGAAACCAGTCAAATTCTTTATTCAACTGATGAGGGAGAAACATGGCTTGAGAAAAATTTTACTAACAATAAAATAAAAGTGTATGAGTTGATGACTGAACCTGGGGAGAATACTACTGTTTTTACTATGTTTGGCTCAGTTATGGAAAAACATGAATGGTTAATAGTTAAAATTGATCTAAAAAATGTATTTTGTAAGTATTATTTTAGTATTATTAATTAAAAAGTAATAAAAGGAGGATATATTTAGTAGTTATGATTTAAATCAATAAATATTATAATTCTACTATCGTAAAATTATAAAACAGTAAAATAAATATTTAATTATTGTTACCAGATAATTGCAGCCTAACTTTGTTTATTAAAACCAAATTTATTTTTACAGCTTATAATTGTACTAAAAAGGATTACAAATTTTGGTCTCCTACCACTTCAAAAGATCATTTAAAAACATCTTGTGTTCTTGGTCAGACACAAATATTTCAAAGAAGAGCGCCTAAAGCGAACTGTTACAATGGAATGAATTATGATAGACCAATTCAGACTATAACATGTGATTGTGATATTGAAGATTATACGTGGTAAACTTAACTTTTTTTTATAGCTTTAAGTATATTTTACTTCTGACATTTTATAAATACAAATTATAACTATCATTGTGATTGAAATATTTATATTTATTTTTTAGTGATCATGGATTTACATGGTTTTCAAATTCTAAACAATGTATTAGGAATAAAACAAGTAGTTTTGATCCTTATCTAATTCCATCATTTTGTAAACCTGGTTTAATGTATAATCGTACAAAAGGTTATCGTTTAATACCCGGAGATATGTGTAAAAGTGGGCGTTCATTAGAATTTATGCCTCAAGAAATTCCATGTCCATTTGAGTATGCTTAATTATAAATATGTTTGAAATAAATAATTTTAAAGTACTAATTTTATTAATTTTTTAGGGAAAAGTCAGAGTTTATTTTAGTTGCTCAAAAAGAGCGTATTCTTAGGTTGAGTGGTAATTTATCATATGAGGTATTACCTGTGCGTAAACTTGAAAATGTCATTGCTGTAGAGTTTGATGTGAAAAATAACTGTGTTTTTTGGGCTGATATTGTAACTGATACTATTGGGGTATAATAAATTATTAAATACTTATCTTATTACATTATATTTTTTCATTTATTATTCTGAATTAAATTATTTATTTTTTTTTTAGCGACAATGTTTATCTGATGGCAAACAAAGTCCAGAAATTTTGGTGAATTCTGGTCTTAGTAGTGTCGAAGGAATGGCATATGATTGGATTTCTAAACATCTTTATTTTGTTGATGGTGCGTTGGCTAAAATAGAAGTTATACGCACTAACACTAAAATTCCTGGACACATGCGCAAGACTGTTCTAGGTTCTACTTATTTAAAGAAACCTCGAGGGTTAGCAGTTCATCCTAGACTTGGGTATGTATATTATTAACTTCATGTTAACACATGTTAAAAAAAACGATGTTTTCAGTTATTTGTTTTGGACTGATTGGGCTGTTGGTGAAGCTAAAGTAGCAAGAGCTAATTTAGATGGATCTGATGTGAAAACATTAATAAGTAATGATTCTATTGAGTGGCCAAATGGACTAGCTGTGGATTATATAGCTGAACGATTATATTGGGTAGATGCACGCCATGATTATATTGCTTCTTGTGATTTACATGGAAATAACATTAAAAAAGTTATAAAAAACGATGTAAGTATTGCAATTAAATTATTTATTTGTTGAATTTAATACATTGACATATTTTAATTTTAGGAAAAAGTTTCTCATCCATTTGCTGTAGCTATTCTTAAAGATTGGATCTATTGGGATGATTGGAAACAAAATTCTATATTTATGTCAGATAAAGACCATGGTGCTAAAATACAAACAATTGCTTCACATTTACCAGGATTAATGGATTTAAAAGTAAGACTAATAGTTTATATATATAATTTATATTATTTATATATTGTATATTATTATTTTTAATTTACTTTAGGTATATTCTCATATGTCACAAATTGATACTAACGAATGTTCAAATAATGACAAATGCTCTCATTTTTGTTTTGGTTTACCAAATAAAATGATTTCTTGTCAATGTCCAGATAATATGAGTAAATCTGATAATAGTTGTCTTTGTCCTGGTCTTAAGGAGCCATTTGCCAATGGAACTTGTCCATCAGGTAAACCAATTGTTGTTATAGTTTTAATTTTGTTATTTATTATTTTTAAATAATTTTTATTTTATTATAACTGTTATCAATTGTCAGTACATGCTTATTTCTATTTTTTACTATGATAATATATATATATATATATATATATATATATATATATATATATTATTACTGTAGAAGGTAATTTAATAGATATAATAATAAAAAAAACTATAGTTAAATTAAATGATGAAAATCTAAGAAAAACATTGACTGATATTAGTTATTAGATAAGTACTGATTTATATGGCATGTTTTATAATATAATAATAAATATTTATATTTTCTTTATAAGCGGGTCATACATGTTCAGTTGATTATTTTCAATGTGCTAATGGTAACTGTGTGCCTAAATATTGGCAATGTGACGGGGATAATGATTGTGGAGATAATTCAGATGAAGTAAGATTATTCTTTATAACTTATTTAAAATTATATTTTTTCTATAACTTTTTTGAAAATAATTTATCAAATAAATAACTAAAATTATTTTAATTAATACTAATATAATAATTATGATAAATAATATAAAAATAATATAGTAAATATGTAGATCACAATTTACAATACCACCTTTTAATTAAAAAATTTGTAGTAAATTTGATTATTTCTATTTTTTTTTCCATAAGATATATATATATTTATTATAGTTGTTAATATAAATTTAACTAATATCTAGGTAAAGTGTACTAAAGTTTCATGTGGTCCAAATTCATTCCAATGTGATAATGGAAAGTGCATTCCATCATATTGGACCTGTGATTTTGATCCTGATTGCGAGGATAGTTCAGATGAAATTAATTGCAGTAAATATATTTTTATACATTTTTTTAATATAATTAAAATAGTTAATTTTCCTTTCCATTTTAAACTAATCAAATTAAATTATTTAAATTGTCTATTAGACTTAAGTTACAATACAATCTTTCGAATACATAACTTTCATTACACTGATAGTGATTAAAATATTATAATGAAGTTTAAAGACAGTATAACTTTAAAGCTTATAATTTATTGAATATTTACAGAGTATTCAAATTGTTCAGATGGACAGTTTCGTTGTAAGAATGGCCGATGCATCTCAATGCACTGGCGTTGTGATTTAGAAGACGATTGTCATGATGGTTCAGATGAAGTTGACTGTTTACATATTTCCAATATTTCTTCGACAACTTGTCAATGTTAGTATATATTTTATATTGTACATTATAATTAAAGACTGGATTTTTATGCATTACAAAAGCTTAAAATAGTTTAATACAGCATTTATTTTTAAAGTATTAAAAAAAAATTACTTAATGCATTAACTGCCACGTAGCCGCCGGCAGTTATCTGACTGCTGGTAATAACACTAAAAATGTGGTCGCCGATTGCCATGCTACCATATTACCTATACGCTAAGTGACTGCGGGCTGTCACATTCTTATATATTTTCAAATAGACTTTATTGGTGCTGGTATTTGCTGGTGTTGATGTAATGATATGTTTGATATTACCATTGCATAGAGAAAAAAATTTGACATTGAAAGGTATATTTTTTACCTAGATTAGATATTTTTAAAGTGTAGAAATAATATAAATAATTTCCCATGTTTAGTTCTAGAAATATTAAAAATAACATTTTATGAATAACTTTGTAAAAAGACTGTAGCGTGCTACGAAAGATTATCAAATGCCCACAGGCGGCCACGTGGCGGTCAACGTGTTAATTATTATATACTTTTTTTAATTTAGCAAAATATCAAATAATTAGAAAATAATACACCAGAACAATTTAAATATATAAAAACATATCAATACTTAACTTATATTAATACCTTTCAAAATAATTTATATAAATGTATAGATTTATAAGATATACATTTTGTACTTATAAACAATTGTTATTATTTGTTTTAAAAATATTTAATAACATAAAAGCAAAAATTACTTCTATTTTTTGAACTCTAAAATATGCATTATGCATTAATATGCACTATAAACTTTTTCAGTATTTTGATCAAACTGGATGCTCTCAAAAAACATGAAAATGCTTACAAATCCTGACTAATTATAATTAACTAATAGCATATATTGATATAATGAATGTATTTTCTTGTCTTGTAGCAAGTAGTTTTCATTGTCCTGGTACTCCGAATACTTGCATTCCAGTCAAATGGCAATGTGATGGTGAAAAAGATTGCCCCGAAGGTAAAGATGAAATTAATTGTGGAATTGCAAACTGTGAATCTTGGCAATTTGAGGTTTGTATTTAATATAAGTATTAGATACATATTACACTTATTTTAATTTTTAACATTTCAATGAACTATGTAATTCAAGTGTGCCAACAAGAAATGTATATTTGCATCTTGGAAATGTGATGGAGATGATGACTGTAATGATGGCCTTAAGAGTGATGAGGTTAATTGTTCATCTACAACTAGACCTTATCCTACTGAACCAACTACATCTTTACCATTTATCACTAATGTAAGTAATAATATTTTAACAAAGTATTTTTTGTCTATGTTACTAAGTTATTGTTATTTTGTTTCTAATTTTTTAGGGCACGTGTAGTGAATGGTTATTCCGATGTAACAATGGAAAATGTATTCCTTATTGGTGGAAATGTGATAATGTAATGGACTGTGAAGATGGTTCAGATGAAGAGCAATGTGGAACCTTAACTCCCTCAAATGCTAAAACAAATACTTCAATAGTTACTCCTAAAAATATGTGTCCTCATCATTATTTCCAGTGCAATTCTGGTTTGCTTTATTTTTAGTTCATATTTTAAATTCTATTAGATTAATAAAGTACTTGTTTATATATCAATGATTATTTTTTACATAGGTTTGTGCATTGAAGACTCGTGGGTATGTGATGAAATTTTTGATTGTGATCAGGGTGAAGACGAAACTAATTGTAAAAGCAACAATTTTGTGGGTCGTTGTAAAAATAATAGCAGGGAATTTAAATGTCGTATATCTGGGTCATGTATTAGTATTGAAAAAGTTTGTGATGGCACCCCACAATGCCCAGATGCTAGTGATGAAATGTTTTGTACCAATAACAACCAAAGTAAATATTAATAATGCTATTAATGCTAAAAATATATTGATTAAAAAAAAACTAATTATTTAGCTCCTGGAACACCAAGTTGTGGATTGGGTCTATTCCCGTGTGATGGTAGCAAATGTATACCAGCATCAAGACGATGTAATCATCATAAAGATTGTTATGATGGTACTGATGAAGAGTATTGTGATACAATAAACAATACCTTAATTATACAAGTGAGTATCAATATATTTATTCATTTCACATTATATCATAGTTCGTCTCATTTTTTTAATGCCATGAAAAGATTTAAAGTAAATAGATTTTTAACTTTAAGTAAATCAATTTTTTTATATATATTTTTATATTATATATATATATATATATAATTTGTATAATTAATTTTTTATATTTTATGTTCGTACATTTCACTTCTGTATTTGCATTTAAGGCTATTTTGTTCTATATTCTGTGATCTTTAACACTTAAAAAATGTTTTACTTGAGTTTATTTTATCTTAAAACTGTATTAATTAACTAACATTTTTTGCCTTTTCTTATAGGTGTCTTTAATGTTTATTGATGAACATGAAACAACTTCAAATTCTCTGTCTTTATATTGGGCATCACCAAAAAATTTGAGTTTGGAATATTTACCTTCTATCTGTGAATCCCGTATGTCAGAAACATGTGTTAATAAGACATGGGTGTCTACGACTAGTTATAAGTTTACATCACTTAAGCCATATACTGCTTACAATATGACTGTATTTGTCCGTCAAAAAGATGTACCGGATAATATCTACCCACCTGCTTTTTTCATATTGGCATCAACTTCTGAAGGCAGTATGTTAAATTTAATAATTTTAATTATAATTAAGTAATACTTAAAAATGCATTTTTAATTAAATTGTTTAGTTCCGAGTGCTCCTCTGAATGTAATAGTTAAACAAGTAAATGCTGAAGAAGTTTTAGTAACTTGGACTAGACCAGAAAATCCAGCTGGTCGCATTTCGTCTTACAATGTTTATGTTGAGCCACCTCACCCAGCAATGGTTTTGTCTGTTGAAGCTGATTATAATAATGCAACACAATCATACCCTGTTCGATCTTCATTATATCGTCTGAATATTGAATATAGTTTTTGGGTAAGTTTGATTTTTGATAAAGGTGAATAGCAGCAATCATATTTCATATGAAAATAATCTTAAAACTTGCAGTTATTTTCTGAAGTAATTTCTTAACGGATTTGACTATTTTTTTGTTAGAAAGATAAATATTTTTTATTTAGTGGTTCAAAGGCTGATTTAAATTTTTTAGTTTTCAATAAATCAAAACAATTAGCACATAAAATAAATATTCAACATTTTAGCTTTTAACCACTTATCATGACAATCTCCTCTTCTTAATATAAATATATATCAAACCATTAAAAAATGGCCTTAAAATATGATCATTCTTCTTAATGTAATTGTTACAAAGACGTTATTTGTTTTCATTATACCAACTTTCATTTGTCTCGGTAGCATACTCTTAATATTAAATATAGTAGGCTTATTATAAAATTTAAGTTAACTTAACCGTAAGATATGAACATTACCTCTGTTTGTTCATTGGTTTTTGATGATATTTTAATTTTTAAGCAAGTGATTGGTATAAAATATTGTAAAAAACCAATGTAGAAATATTGATAGTGTTCTAAGTTCATTAATATAAGTTTGATTATAAGTAAATTCTCTTATATTTAAGCTAACAATAAAAAATTGATTTTGCTGAACAAATGTTTGGTATGTTGTACACTTATAAGACAACACATGTAATTGTAATGTCCTCTTTAATATAATTAATTTGAATATTGTGTCTAGGTTACAGCCAAGTTATCAGAGTTTGAATCTGAACATTCTGCTGTAAAGAGGTTCCATTTCGATGAGGATTCTTTAGTAGATGTTAATTTAAAATTAAATGTTACTACAAGAACAGAAAATAGCATCACTGTATCTTGGGAAAGTGTTGAACATGCAGATGGTTTTACTATTGTTTCTTCGGCACCAATTAAAGAAGGGCCATATCCCAATTCTATTCAGTCATTCAACATATCTAACAATAATCATGCGTTAAAGTTTACAAGTTAGTACTAATTCATTTTATGAAAAAATATAATTTTTTGTTAATTTTATTATAATATTTATTTTCAGTTACTAAACTGTCACCTGGTGTAACATATACAATAAATGTAATACCATACAATAAGCGATACGTTGGTATGAAGTATACAATTGTAACAAAAACTGATGGTAAGAATATTGAAACTACTTGTTAATTTATTGTATTTAAAGGAGCACACAACAGAAAAAAATGTTTTCTTCAAATTATTATTAAATATTAAATTATTGTAGTTATAACTATTAAAAATAATTTGGTCAAAATTCAATGAAAAAAAAAATGATTATTTAAAGAGATAAGGTATTTAAAAGGCAGGCTGATATCATTGGGCTGGATTCGATTTAATTGACTATATCACATTTTTACCACATATCATGTCCTATGTGATGTGACCAGTGCGGCAGTTTGTATTCTGATCATGCTGTTCAGTCGCACTATGATGTGTCTTATGTGGCAAAATACAAGCTGTTTTGTTATTTGTCACATTCTTGTAGACACGGAGTTACATATGTAGAAGTTGTTCACTTTACACAATAATTAACCCAAGTAAAAATTATATTTTTGGATGTTTTGTTTTGCGTATAAATGTGAATTTTACTGCTAAAGACGATTAAAGTAACAAACCTTCAATCAACTGTTTAATATTTTTTTTGATTTCTCATAACTCATTGATTATTGTAAGAAAATAATATAATAATGTAGAAACATTAAACCTATACCATTTTTCTTAGAATTGAACATTCTTTCAAATTAAAAAAGCTTGTTTTTTGTATTATGTGCTTCTTTATATAAATGTTTTTAATTTATTATTTATTTAGGTCAACCATTACCGCCTGTGACAAATATAACTGGTTCTTTGATCAATATAAAAGATAAAAAAGAGTCAACAATCAGAGTACAATGGAATGCACCTAAACAGTATGGAAAGACTAAGTGGCTCTATGGGGTTTATTATGGCACTAATGCTAATGACCTTCTAAATGGTATGCTTATCTAAAAGCTCTATAATATTATCTAATTAAATATTAATATATATACAAATTGTTTTAGGTCCAAAGTATAATACTTCAGCAACCATAGCCATTCTCATCAACATTGAATCTTGCACATCACTTATGATTGATGTTGGTGTCATTGGTCCCAATGGTATTGGACCATTATCTAAGAGGCCCTTCACTATTATAACTCCATTTGATCCAACTGTACCACCTAAAGATATAAAAATTGAACAGCTTGAACACACAAGCCAACCAATGATTCTTATAAGCTGGAAAGCATCTTGTCACCCAGTACAACAGTCTTACAAAGTAAGAACCTTTAGAATTATTTTTTACAACCATGTTAACTTAAATTATAATATACAATTGTTTTTTTCAAGGTAAGTATTTTAGAATCCAACAAAAATAAAAATTTTGAAGTCACTGTTCCAAATGTCTCTGACACCGAAGCTACATTACACTTTTCCATTAACTATGGTGGAAATTACTTTATTCGTATATCGACCATGACACCAAATGCTGTCCCATCATCTTTAATTAATTATCGTGCACCAGAATTGCCTTCTCCACACCAGGTTAAAGTATTCAGCATGCCTGATGGACATTATGAAATATATTGGCATAAACCTAATATAACTTTTCTGCTTAAGTCATCGTGAGTACATAAATAACAAAATAAATATTATTATAATTATAAATTAACATAAATTGCAAAATCTTCTAGGATTGTACATTATTTGGTGCATATGTCTGAGGGCAGTGAATTAAATGTTACAACCGCCAAGACCTATCAAGCTGAAGATAGTCCATTTATTATCATTGATCCTCCAACAAGTAACCAATTGTCAGTGGCTGTTCAACTGGTAACAAATGAGGGTTATGTGTCTAAAATGTCTGAAGTGTTCTCATTTATACCTCAAAGTGGTCAGTATGATATTCAAAATAAACTTTACATTTATAAATAATAATCATATTAAATATATTATTATTATTACTATTATTATAGTTGATAGTCAATCTTCAGAAGTGGTCGTTGTTGGTGTCAATACCGGGTGGATGTCTATGATTTTGGTATTGCTAGTTATAGGATTATCTGCAGGCCTAACATATTTTGTTGTTAGACATCGGAATTTACAAAATAGCTTTGTGCAATTTGCCAATAGTCGATATGATACACGGTCGGGATCAGCTACTTTTACAGGAGTTGATAGTCTTGGTTAGTAGTTTATTTTTACTTTTATACTTTTCAGCCATTGTAATGATGATAATATAATTTTTAAATGAATTTGATAATTTTTTCATGCTTTCATAGGTTTAGGAGTATTTAAAGGTATAGAATTGAATAATAAAAATACTATATTGGTCTTTACATACAATTATTATCCTTGAATTTATTGTACTATTGAACATATTATTAATTTTTCAGATGATGAGCCAGCAGTTCAAGGCTTTTCAGATGACGAGCCACTAGTCATTACTTAACAATTATCAACTGATCGTTCCGTCATCTGTGATAAAGCGTAACCATTTATCTCAATCCAAGTGACATATTATTTTATATTTATTAGAATATAACATAGAAGTCAATTTCTTTATAATAATATTATTACTTACCTTAAATTCTAATGCTGTAACTGTTTATTTTTTTAATTTTAAATATGTAATTTTATCCTCTATTTTATACTTTTAATTTAGTTTATTTTTTCTAAACTGTATGCCTATAGTATAATTTTATTAATTTTAAGTATACATTTAAAACTACATTATTTTTATTAAGAGTTTAGGCCAAAATCATAATTGTTCCATTTTCTAAATAATTGTGATTCATCTCAAGTGGTGTTGTAGTGGAAACCTAAATGTTGAACAAAATATCTAAAATTCACCTAGCTACTTACCCTTTTCATTACAACTAATACCACAAAAAAATTTTCTTTGCTAAAATAGTTTTGGTTTGTCAAAAATTTAACCCGTCATTTGTATTGAGTGAGTGCCGCGCTCACTTTATGGATACTAATAACATTGCATGTTGATATCTAATCAAGAAATATTTATAAAATTATTATATTTAAAAAAGTATATTTAGACACAAGTTGATTGAAGGTATAAATAGTATTAGATGAATCAATAAATAAACAAGTGGTTCTTGAAATATTAACAAGGTGAGTGGCGCGCTCACTACAATATCAATGATGGGTTAAAAAACAAATTGATAAAACAAATGCCCAATGAATGAATTTTGGCACCACTGTCCTTTTTTCTAGTTATCTGTAAGCATTAAAAACATTGAATAAAGTAATTGATAATATTATATTTAAAATAAGTAGTACATTTAAAATACAATTGTTATAATTTCAATACGATATGTGGTATCAATTATGTCCTGAAAATAACTGTCAAAAATCCATTTTGTTACCATACACATGTTGTAAATATAATCTTAAAAACAATTGTTATTATTTGATTTGAAGTGACTTCAGTAATTCTTTAAAAACCTTTGCTAAATAACTGAATTTTATTTATTTATATTCAATTGTTATAATTTGTATAATCAGTATATCATTTCATTGCTTTATATTGAGTTTAAAAAATACATTTTAATAAGTAAAAATAGTTAATGATAAATAATAGCCTTCAACTTGAATTCTTGGCATATACTCATTTCAACTAATACATAACTTTTTAGAATAACAAAAAACAGTTACTGTTTAACAAATCTTTTGTATATTATTTCCTAGTGAATGGATATTGTTATTTTAATTTAATTTTTGTATAGCATTACAATAATCTCTTTTCATTTGATTAATTATTTGTGCTCAAATATATTTTAAATATATTTAATTAATGCCTAAGTAGATAATTAAAATAATGTTAGTAGCATAGTATATCTATAATTAGATTTTGCTCATAACTGCATAAGATTAGTCAAAAGCCATACAAATACTGTAATAAAAAACTGCCCGATTTCTACTTATAATATTGTACCCAATTGTTTTAATATTTTTTTTATAAAAGTTACAATAATGCAAATACTCACATATATAGTAATAAATAATTTGTCTATATCTTGTAAATTGATACAGCTACCAAATTTATATTTTAATATGATTTATGTAATATTCATTTAATTTTTAATTATTCTCACAGTTGCAAAAGACTGTAATACACTGTTATTTATACGTTATGGCATAGGTTCATTAAAAGTTGTATGCTTACATACATGAGATAAATTTTTCTTAAATTTAGTTGTTAATCAAATATCAATCTCCTTCTTTTTTTTAGATTTTTTTCCAGACCTTTACACCTTTACAATTGACTCACATAATAAATATAATTTTTTTTTCGCTTTGAGATTTAAAAATTCAACATTCTGAATTCCATTCTAAAAGAGAAACAATAGGTAGAAATTTGTGTACAAATTGCTGTGCATTAAACTTAAGTCTAGGCGTCCAGCCATATGCTAGTGAGTAGTAATAATTCTAACTAAACTAAACCGCAGTCATTACTCATATTTTGTAATGAGTAAAATTGTTTTTTTTTTTTTTTTGAGGGGGATCATTGAATTGATTATTATGCATGTAACATAATACAATATTATTCAATTTGTTATCAAACATTTAAATTTATAATTTTTTTTATTACTATCATATCAAATATATTATATAAGTCTATTTAAGTGTTTGTGACCTATGTAAAGTTTTTAGAATAATAACTATTAAGTGTGCGGTTATGACCCATTGCTGTATCAACAAAAATGCGCTGTTAATAGAAACTGCAGCTATTTATTGTACTATACGGTTTTAATTTTACTATTAAATTTATTATTGGGCAAATATTTGGTTGAATAGAATTGTAGTAGGTACCAAAGTTAGAAATACTGTAAATGTAATGTGTTTTTTTTTTATACTTATCATTTTAGTGAAGTTGTGAATAATTTTAAATGCAATGTATTTATATTATAGGTTGTGAAAAATAAATTATTAAATATATATTTGGTTAATGGAACTATAATATTATTATCTTGAAGTTTTTATAATATATTAAGTTATTCTTTAAATGTTGAACAATATTGTACTACTATGGTGATTTACTTTTTCAAAATCACTTTTAAAATATAAAAGTTATTGGTTAATTTTCAGCCAAATAGTATTTATTTATTTTTTTTTTTTGCTGAAAATATTATATTATACTTTTCTCTGGGCAAATGAACAAATGTCCAGCACATAAAACGTATTTTTCATGGCCTATATCAAAACAAAATAAATAAAAAAATATATAACTTTGTATACTAAGCTATAATTTTTCTACTACCTACAAAATATATTATATTATTTTTTCTATCTATATATATTATTATTATTATTATTATTATTATTATTATTTGAAAACACAAATAGCATATTTTACTGTTTAGACCAGCATGTCTATCCATATAAATTAATCATGCATATTATTATTGTTATTTTTATTATTATTATTATTATTTATTTATTACATATATACATACATTAATATATTATTGTCTTTCAGTTTGCTTTATGACTGATTATATTATAATTTAAGAAGTGTGTTTAGTTCAAAACCTTTGAATATTATTATGCTTCCATTTACTATTATCGTATTTCTATTTATCATATAAGGTCAATGTATCCCGAATAATGTAATACTAGATTAAAGTGTTTTGCTCGTTGATGTATGAAATTTGAAATACTCTACATAATCCTATGATTCTTTAGTAATTCACATTCTTTTTCTTACTTAACAAAAATCATTGTTTCAAATATTTCTACTTTTTTTACTTCTATGTCGTCTGCCTATAAAAATAATTCATGTAACACACTAACAGAAGATTGTGTAGACTGCAGATTTTCGACCAATAATTTTATACTCTATATTATGATTTATAACATATTAAAATTAAGCATTTCTCTTTGTCGTAAAATAGTAAAATACTAAAAAAATTAGACATATAATACCTATATAATATTATACACCTATTGTGTAATTATCTATATTTATCAATTTATTATTATCCCTAAATGGGAGAATTAAGTTTTAAAAATTATCACAAAATTTGATTTATCATAAAAGAGTCATCAAAATAGATTTTGCGCTTGAAATACACGCAAACTGGTTCAATGCATATAATATTTTAAAATAATTTACAAATTTTATTTTATTCTTATCCACTTCCGAAGTCTGCACAAACTTTTAATGTTTGGACTGATCGTCCTCATTCCTGAAGATGTTTTTATCATATGTTATAATAATATAGTTTGACTTTGAAGGGTTCAAAAATACAGCCATTTGCTATAATAAAAAAATTCTATTGTCATAATTATGTAGAAGAATTATAATTCATAATCATAGATCATAGTTATGTTTTAATAAATCTTCAAATAATATTATACCACAAAAGGTCATCAATGATAGTTATGTACTTATATAGGTATAATAACTATGACCTTTAATTAGTTTATCTGTGATTTAAATTTTAATCACTTCTATGCCTGTGGTTACTGATTAATATTGAACAAATTGTATCTCTTTAAAGACCACAGGTAATTTTATATATCCATAATTCTTACATATTATTTTTCATTTTATGGTAGGTATATGTATAATGCATGAAGAGTAATGAATAGATAGTTTAAATCTTTGTGGTAACTATAACATTACTATAGTTTTAATTTTTTAGGACTGCTGCAAAATTTAAATCTGTATCAAAAAAATATTATTTTATAGAATTATATAAAGCTTTTTAAATGAATAAAAAGTACACTAATTTATTAATATGTAATTACTTTAACAATCTACTTTATAGAGACTATTGTTCAATCTTAAAATAAGTCATTGGTATTTGCACAAAATAATTATTAAATTACGAATATATTAAAATAATGGTTATAAAAACATTCAAAATCCAATCCTAAACGTGATCGATATTGAACGGAGCTACGGAAAAATAGGTTCCCTAATTACTATTGTCCTATATTTAGGTACCTACATCAAAGATCAAAATGAAAATTAAATCCGCAGAAAAATATAGCTAATAAATAATAATAGATGAACGTCCGCGATTTCACAAATCAGCATTAAATACCTATACCAAATTTGGGGACCGGTCCAATGTGTGATCTACCGATAAATGGCTATCTAGGATAAAGTGTTGTAGGTAGAACGTGTGATCTACCGATAACAGATAACTATATTTTACACTATAGTGTGCTTACTATAGATACGATATGGATTTTACGTCTAAAATATCATTTAAACATTCAGTTACCATTTAGCATTTGTTCATGTCATTTCGTTTATTGGTGAATTTTTTCCATCAAACTGTAAATCATTCTGAAAATTTTGTGGATCCAAATACTGGGGCTCATACTCAACAAATAGAGTCATTGTGGAAGTTAGTCAAGTCCAAGTACAATATAAAAGTCAATGGTGCATCTTCACTATTAGACCGCCAACTTAAAGAAGAGTGGTGGCGGTCATGCCACCCGATACAAACTCAAATATTTGATGATTTTTTATCAGATTTAAAAAATACTTTTGCAGTAGGATTATAAGAAGCAATCAGTAGCATTAGACCAGTCATTTATTGGTAGATCACACATTAGACCATCCATTTATTGGTAGATCACACATTAGACCAGCCATTTATCGGTAGATCACGCATTGGACCGGTACCCAAATTTGTAAAATATGATTTTTTTTTATGCTAAATTTATTGACTCCTTTATATTTGACAAAGTATTTACATTTTATATTTCTATAATTATAACATGCTTTTGGTCCTTTATTATTTGATGAAAGTATTATGTTAACTAGAAAAAATAAATATCAAAATAATTTTAAAATATAAACTTTTCTGGCTCAAATTGGATTTTTTGTTCATTGGATATTGTAGTCGAGATATTTTGACTGTGGATTTTTTTGTCCTAGAATCCTTGTCACAATAGCATATAATATTCATAAGCGTGCTAACGGTGAAGACAAGGTACCTACCTACCTAGGCGTAGGACTATAGTTAGGTCGTAGGCAGATACCTACCTACTCTGTGAATTTTTTTTCTTGTGTAGGTGAATTCATGCCTCACGGTATAGATAAAATAATATAGCAAAATAGTTATTAACTGGTGACTGGTGTTCATAACTAAAATTATTAATTAAATGCGTAAAATAATAATAATATATTGTACCTATCTATGCTGTCATAATTCATTATGATAATGTGCATTCGGATATATTAAATGAAATAATATTAAAGTCTGCATCTACTTATCTATTCTAAACCTATCTGTGCATGCTTATCTCTTTTGTAACTAATACTAGGCACCTATCCTAATATACCCTATACCTAGTGAGCGAGGGTGAGGCTGTTCATAAACTGTCACGTGCTGTGTCAAAAACATTTTGTGTTCTTAAACCAGTGATCCAATATAATGGAGTTCGATTCCGCCGCCAATGACATTTAACCTACTCAGCACGGCCACAATTAATCCTATATATTGAAAAGAACAATGCAATGAAATCGCAATGCATTTACTACGTCGACTAACATAATACCTACCGTATATTAGCGGCATCCGCTTATACGAATAATAATATAATAGGCAGGTACTACATAAAACAGCGCATAGGCTTATTATGTGTGCATATCCGGTAAGTACTGGCGTGTCGGCGTAAATTTTCGAATTGGCATTTTGCAACGATAAAGCGCTTGCGTGTTATATAGACCGTTATCGATTGGTTGTAATTTATAACTGATTATTATATTAATCTAAGGTAGGATATACTCATTATAACCTAGACGGTTACACTAGATTAATATACAATATCATTTACTATCATGACAGTAGAAAAGGCGGATATTAACTAGTTTGATTGGTTAGTTAAAAGTTAAATTGTTTTAAATTTTCACTTAAATAGTTAACTAATTTTCTTATGACTTATGAACTCGAGTATCTACTTAACGAGTTCAATCACCGGCGTATTTACTATTTAGGAATGGTTTTAAGGAGGGAATAAGACATTGAGTCATAAATATGTAAAAGTGTGAGGCTTGCCCCACACCCTCTTTTGAGATCTCAATATTTTTTTTACTATTTACTGTATAAATCTATAAAGTATACAATTTTCTAGATTGAATACCAACTAACTCAATTCGCCGTTATTTTTAATTAGATCTAAAATAGTAAAAATTATAACAAAAAAGGTCGGCAAGTGGGTACTGCTCTGCTGTAGAGTAGGTGTCGAGTGGGTCACTGTATGTGTTAAATTTAAATTCAATGATATAAAATCATTGTACACGCAAAACGATTCTGAGCGATTCTGGCAGCCATAATTATCTGCTAAGTATATTTTATGATATTATTGTTGTTTCAATAATTCATTTTGCTTATTAATAATACAGTAGGTTGAACTAATTTTTACTGAAAACATTGTAGGTATTTGAAAATATCATTGTGTGTATAAAATGTAATAATACCTATACTTTAAAAGTTTTAAGTAGGTATCCTTGATCACAAATAATATTTTTAATTTACAAAAAATAACAAAATCTTTTGTCTTTGTTTAAATATCTAATTTAAACTTACAAATGTCTATAAAAAATAACCGTGTTAATATATGTTTTAGATTTTTTGGTTACACTATTCACTACTGACGAGAAACATTGCATTAAGATTTCAATCCTTAGCTATAAAAATTGAACAATTTATAAATTTTTAATAACAAAATAATTTAAAAATGTTCGATATTTTGATTAATTTTGTTAAAATTTGAACTTTAAATGCTTATAAAAAAAGTGTACCTATATATCTTTAATAAATTTCAACGACTATATTTTATAACTTATGATCAACCATGTATTCAATTTTCAAGCCTATTAGACCAACAAAAATTGTTGAATCGATATTTATAGAAAAAATTTTTTTTTAAAAAAATCAAAAATTGTTATACCTACAATTAGTTTGAAAAGGGTCAATATATTTTTAAAATTGTAAAGTGTATAGAAAATAATAATCTTAATATTCGGCGAAAATGTCAAGTATATACGGTTATTTATTTTTAAATTATAACAAAATAAGAAAATAGTTAAAACAGTTCCCTTAGAAACCGGTAGTTTACGGATGAATATTCAATGTCTAATTTCAAAAGCTCAAAAAATTAATTTGACTCCAATAATTTTTTTTATTTGTAAAAAGCAGAAAAATGTATGGTATATTTTGTGTTAAATTTTCAAATCTCAGGTTTAAACGGAAACATCTTTATGAATTTATGAGAAAAAAAAAAAAAAAAAAAAAAAAAAAATACAAATTTTCGGGATTTTGTTGAAGTTCTAACTTTAAACACTTATAAAAAACTACTGTAGATTTCACATCAAATTTTTTGTTTAATTTTCACTAAAAAATTCACTTTAAAGGGGGGAATGAATCTATCTCCCAAATTCCCCTGTAAATACGCTGCCGAGTTCAAATTACTAAAAAAATAACGTAGCTTATTTTAGTTGATTTAAAATTAATTCATCAAGTTAAAATTAAAAATGTTTTAATAAAATTTTTAGTGACCCCTGTAGGTTGGGGCCAGAATATACCTACAGTAACTCCTGCTTATCGTAAAAGGCGATTAAAAGGAGGTAGCGGAGGGAAGCAGTAACCGCTACTATCAACCATTGGCGATTTCTGCAACAGAACTAACGGCAATGGAAGGGATTGATGAGACAGCTTGAAGGTATTACAAGTACTGGCTCATCAACTGCGATGTG